>JAFMOD010000622.1:1229802-1262749 GCA_019802435.1 Corydoras maculifer
CACTGTGTGTGTGTGTGTGTGTGCGTGTGTGTGTGTGTGTGTGTGTGTGTGTGTGTGTGTGTGTGTGTGTGTGTGTGTGTATGTATGTATGTCGGAAAAAGAGAGAAACAATAACATGTCTAAACGGTCAGAATAAGTGCATGAACGAGTTTCAACAGGTCTGTAGGCAGAATATAAGAAACATAAGAAACACACACACATACACACACAGACACACGCACGCACGCACACACACACACACACACACACACACACAGACGCACACACACAGATATATATGTAAGCTGTTGCTAATACTTAATACCACTAACACTTTTAGATCCTATGAACAGGGGGGTAAAACAGTGAGACGACGGGAAAAGAACAAAAAAAACTTAAAAAGACAAAAATGCAAACGGATATGCAGAGTGAAACTCCCCTGCAGCTAAAGAGTCAGTCACCTAGTGAAATAAGAGCTGGTGACAACAAATACACACACACACACACACACACACACACACACACAATCACACATACACACACACAATCACACATAGTCACTTACTGTTGAAATTAGTAAGTCTGGTTCTAAACATAACCCATGTGGACACTCTCAGCAGGTGTGTGTCATGTTTGTTCTGCCTCAAGGCTTACACTCTTGAGAATTCTCTCTCTCACACTCTCACACACGTATACACACACACACACACACACACACACACACACACACACGCACATACACACGCAATACGATTACAAATTCAAATGCATGTATTATGTATGTAACTATGCAACTAATAGCACATCTGAATCTATTAAACAGAATAAATAAGAATCAGAATAAACACGAGAAACATGATAAATCTCTGGGTTCTAAATGTTAGAACAGAACCACAACGAGACCTGTGTTCCAGTTCAAAGTGACATTACAGGCACAATAAACTGAACCTGGTGAGGGGGGGGCCGGATAATGGATTTCTCCCTTCTGCCTCATCAGCAGCATCTACCGGCTACTCGAGGAGGTGCAGCTGGATGAGCTCCTCACTTCACAGAGAACCACGATGCTGGCGAGATGATGCGTATGTGACAGAGAGGGCAATTTAAAAGTGCTTTTCTTTAATGACTGTCCTTGGAAAGCTTGAGGAGGTGCAGTGTGGGTACTAATGCATGGGGACTGCATATGAAGATCCTTGGTGGTAATGGTGGTGGTGGTGGTGGTGGGGGGGGGCACAATAAAGAACAAAACATTTCTGATGCATTTTTGATTTAGAAAGCTGGTAAACCTTGATTACTTCGATCTTATGATTCACATATCCACACACACACACACACACACACACACACACACACACACACACACACACACAAACTAAATACCTTTGATGTCTCTGTACATTTGCATGCATGTGATAGTGTGTGAGCTGTAAAAATGTAAACATTCTGATGTTTCTGTGGCAAAACTGATTTTTAAAATAAGATTACACATGAATGTACAAAGAACAAAGGTGCTGTTTTCTACCCATAACACAGACATTCCACATGCACACGTCCCACGAGGCCGTTCTGCACACACTTTTATCCAAACTTACAAGTATCCTACTTGGTTACGGTCAGAATGCAGGGTCAACCATCAAACAGCCTCTCTGAACCAATCGGTCCATGGTTCGATTCCCAGTCCCACCAAGTACTATGGCGCAAGTGCACTTGAGCTCCTAACCCGAATTTTTCCCCGGGCGTCATATACAGGACTGCCCACAGCTCCGGGCACGTGCTTACTTCACTCGATGTGTGTATATGTGTGTTTCACTGCACGAAGGGGTTAAATGTGGAGGACACAGTTCTCTGTGTGTAAGCACAGTGGGTAAAATAGACCACTAAGATAGATGTCCCTAATGTAACTGCATATCCTGGTTTTGTTTGAGTAGAGAATGAGGCATTCTGGACACAAGGACATACATCCTGGACATTACATGAGCCAATCACAATGCAATGCAATGCACAATGCATACAATGCATACTGCCATAGCAGAAGTGTTTGAATGTGTGCATTTGTATCCAGGGGCAAATGATGGCAGCCAATCCAGTTTATTATATACATCTGAATAAAAAAGGGGAGGGGGTGCAGAATCAGATAATTATCAGATTTGATAACTCTACCATGTAGCTGGTTTTCTTCATAGCTACTGACTTTTGATGTTCTCATTTGTAAGTCGCTTTGGACAAAAGCATCTGCTAAATAAATAAATGCAAATTTAATGTACGTCTGATATGAAGACACAAGATATACGAGGTGTCTGGCGTAAAGTTTGAGATTTACTTTACACGTCCAGAATCGTTTGGCTTTTTGTCCATCCAAACGAATTGTATAAATACAGCAATCTAATCACTTCCCCACCTTTTAATAAAACATCAGTGCGTAATGCACAGCTCATCAGGGAACCCTCGTTTACAACATGTTTCCTACTGACTCAAAGCAATAGCTGGCCATACGCAGGGGGTCCCTGGTATTAAACATCTTCCTTCCTTTGTTTTTGAGGGTGTATGTTTGTGGGGGTGGAAAAAATGTGCAGTCTAGGACAATGGCCAGGATGTCTCACCATCACCTAATTACGGCTTTGTATGAACAAACAGGATGTCAAGACAATGATCTTGAATGAGCTGAAAATGAACTGATGGTGAAGCACGAGCGGAGCCATACGGACAACCACCCGATCGTTTTATTGAGTTTACATCATAATCACACATCTCAGGATTATTGATGACTGGTGCATGGTTCTGCAAAACAGAACTGGAACATCAATCGGCACATTTTTGATTCACTGCTGAATCTCAGAGTATTTCGTTAAACAGGGGTAAGAATGATTAAATGTGCACCTGCAAATTATCTAAATGTGAATCAATGAGCGATTCATTTGGTGGAGGTTGTGTATTTCTACAACTGTAATGACCCTTTAATTACTCCCTAATAAATAAAGTACAGAAATAGAGCATTAGTGGATTCAGGGTTCATTACAGGATCAATTATAACAGCTGAAGTGGAACTGAAAGTGTTCTCAGGTATCCTCATGACAATAAATTAAAATAAGTAAGATAATATATATATATATATATATATATATATATATATATATATATATATATATATATATATATATATATATATATATGTTTTAAACAAAGACAAACTGTTCTGTTCAGTTGTGAGTACCCGCATTGCTTTTCTTAAAAGCGGGCTCCGGGGCCAAATCCAGTCCGTTGACTGTCCCTGGATGAACTGCAAGAGGTCAATGGAAACAGATGAAGTGAAGAACTCTTCTCGCGTGCACTGTAGGCCATGCACACAGTAATACCGCATTGCTATTACATTCACATGAGAGCGTGGACTGTTGAGCTATCGAGTTAAATAACAGGGTTCTCCAAAAAGTTGCTAATGTGGACCTAGAGCGAGGCTCTTAAACCTCATTGCTCCAGAGGTGCTGCATCATGGCCGACCATGTGCTCTGACCCCGACCATTGAGTCACTTTAGATAAAAGCGTCTGCAAAATGACCTCAAGGTTCTCACATCAAATATGCAAACCTTTGTATACATTTTAATGAATAATGTAAGGAACCTATAAGCAGCTTTAATATGTATAGAAAGAATCTACAATGACCCCTTCTGAAATAATGCAAAGCAAACTCCATCAGCGTGGAGATCTTCCTGCAGAGTAGGACCACAAAAAGATACAGTAAAGACAGGGTCTATGCTTTCCAAAGCTATTATTATATTATGTTATTATTATTATTATTAATATTATTATACTAGTCAGCAATCTCCACTCTGTACATGTTGTTCTGAAGGCCATGTGAAGATTGGTGTTGTCTTTTGGTAGCAGAGATAAATGGGACATTCTTCAGCCCAGAATACATAAGGTGAGCACATGGAGATAAAATAGGAAGCTGCATGTAAAAGGAAATGCACTCTATACACTGAACGATCCCAGCGGAAAAGCCTAAACAAAGACGGAGAGTGTTTTTCCTTACAAAAAAAAATAAAACTGGGAAGACAGACAATGGGTTTAAAAATGGTTTAAATGAGACAAATTCCATCAGGAGTTTGGGTTTTCAGGAGCACGGCATTATGGAGTCTTAAATATAGGTGAATGATATTAACATATAGCCAAAATTAAGCTCTAAAAATAAAGGAAATATATATAATGTCCGTAGTTTTTTCAGATCCCACTGAGAAAGATCTCCAGAGACTGAGAGAATGAGCCGGAAATCATACGATGCAGATGTACTGTTCTTCAGCTGCAGTCTAAACTCAACTGCGATGTTTCCGCACATACGTCCCGACAGATGGTGGTCAACACTTAGCCAATCAAACAGCTGTCTAATTTCTGTCAGAAGGTTCAGTCCAAACTTTGGAGACTAAAATCCAATCAGCAAAACGGGAGTCGGTCCGCAGCAGAGTGCTCGCTGGAAAATCGCTGGATGATGGTGCAATATATCACAGGGTTGCAGTCATTAGGACAGGTACACACCCAGGCAGCCATTTTTAGCCTTGGGCCCAGAGTTTATGCGAGTAATACACATCAAACAAAAGGTGTTTCAAAGCAAATGACATCATTTGCGGTGCAAACTGCTCTGGGTTCCAGCAGCAGGGTGTATTCAGGCTTCCAAACGGGACTAAACACTGCGGCTGGATTTAAAACGGTGTCATATTAACAGAACAAGACCCTATTTAGAGCCTTCATAGTGCATTGTGGGGGATGAACTGTCTCCTATAAGCAGCATGTTATTATTACTGATTTAATAAATCATGATGATGTTAGAGGGTGGCATGGTGGCTTAGTGGTTAGCACTTTCGCCTCTCAGCACTAGGGATTCTCGGTTCGAATCCCCATCTGGGTGGAGTTTCCATGTTCTCCCCGTGTCTGCGTGGGTTTCCTCCGGGTTCTCCGGTTTCCTCCCACAGTCCAAAAACATGGATCAAGTCAATTGAATTCTCAAAATTGTCCCATATAGAGTGTGTGTGTGTTAGTGAGTATGTGCCCAGCGATAGATTGGCGCCCTGTCCTGGGTGTATCTGCCCAGCGTCCGAAACGTTCTCCCCTGGATGGGCATGGGGAACCCCCACGCGACCCTAATATAGGATAAAGCAGAAGATAATGGATGGATGGATGATGATATTAGTTCGTTAGGCTTAACACAAAATTCAGACTACTGTCTAGTAGTTTATTCTGTCAGAATAGCATGTATATAAATGCATGTCCTTGAAACATGTCCTTGAATCTCATATCAGGCATTATGTTATATACTCCACAGGGTGTAAATTGAAATAGATTCCTTATTTACAAAGTTACAACGTGTCATCTACACTTTTATTAAATATTAACATAACCCATCGACATATTGGACATGTCCATTATACGCTATATTTCCATATAACCCATGTATATATCTATAATTCTGCATGGTTCCTACCAAAATCCCATTCGACTAGCGTAGTCTTTGTGGTCCGGTATGTGTTTGCAAACTTATTAATAAATTATTATACGAATTTAGAGATTCTATTTGGCATCTCGGAGCCAAAGTGACCTCTGAGGCTGCTCTCGAATGTATGGAATTCTGACCGTGTGCATGTTAAAGAGAACAACCCAGTAGCATCTTGGAGCCCCGCGCTCCCAGAGCTCCTTAAAAAACGAAGAAGAAGGGAAAAAAACGAAAAAGCCTTCCAACCTTGAAGGTGCGAACTGCATGCAGGTCATTTCCATAATCTGAATGAGCTGCCCAGAAAACACACATACACGGTTGCACCTCTGAACTCTGAATGCAAATAACTTCCCTCGCACATCCGCGGACATTTTTTAAACCGTGTTGTAAATTCAACACAAATACGGATTAATAAAGTTCATTAACGAAATTGCAGAACATCGACCGGTTTGCTGAGTGCATGGGATCACGGGCGGTGGCTGGAGCATTCAGTACAATGGCAGTGGAGTTCATGTGTTATTGTAAACTTCTGAATACACACTCAGCCCCCACCCTCCAAAGTCCAGAAAGAACTAAAAGCGTCATGCTGGGGTGGAGGGTCTCTCTATATTTCAAAATACTGCATTAAATCAGTGGGTCATTATTTATTTAGTATTTAAATTCAGAAGTTTTGGAGATTATAGAACACTTAAATCAACTATACTTATATAAAAATATAT
Organism: Corydoras maculifer; assembly: GCA_019802435.1. Lineage (NCBI taxonomy): Eukaryota > Metazoa > Chordata > Actinopteri > Siluriformes > Callichthyidae > Corydoras > Corydoras maculifer. The sequence continues at coordinate 1,235,977 of JAFMOD010000622.1, forward strand.
ATAAATATAAAATATATAGATAAGATTCAGAAAGACATTCTCCATGGGACACACTCTTACTCTCTCTCTGTCCCTCACATGTTTTTACTTGAATGTGGAGTTATTTATTTATTTATTTATTTAATGATACAAAAATTGTGTCTACACTATAATTTATTGATGGTAAAATAAAATAAATTGTTATTAAAAGTAAAAAAAAAAAGTCTCTATCTTTCTTTCTCTCTTTGTGGGTATCTCACTATTTCGAGAACAGCAAGCTCTTTCAGTCATACTGCCACTGGACATTATTATTCCATGGTGGAGGCGAGATCTCACCGACTTAAACAAATTACCCATCTCTCTCTCTCTCTCTCTCTCTCTTTCTCTCTCTCTCTCTCTCTCTCTTTCACACACACACGTATATACTATAGATTGACAATGCATCCGCAAAACAATGATAATCCGTCATCAGCACATTGTCCTGAGGACATTCATCTCTCTGTCATTAACCTCATTTAAGGTAACTGTTGTCGTTCGCCCTTTTGACTGCACATCTAATAAAAGGTGACAGCTGTATTTATTGTTTGCGGGACAACGTTCACGCACACGAGCGTGCACGCACACACACACTCACACCCGAAATCCTTCATGCTCGAGCAGAAAGGTACGGCATGCAAAGCTAAATTCCATCATGCAAACTGAGGACTCGTTTATGCAAACGAACGCGTGTCACCATCATCTGTTTCCAGAACCATTCTGGAAGCCGCGCTTTCCCGTTTCTCTAAAGGTGGAGTGTGAGCACTTCAAAGTCCATACATATTACACATGGCTGCGGTCAGCGCCGTGATCCGGCGTGACGGACACCATCTCAGGCCGGTTTCACGAGCACAAGTTTCAGAGGACAGCGATGGCATTATGCTGGTGGTTTCTAACTTTAAACTTTTATCAAAACAGATTTTTTAAATAAATAATAACGCACTAAGAGCCACAAAATCTAAATCTGTGCCTTGTAAAAGCATATTTACAAGGCAGAAATGTGCTCTTGTGCACAATGGAGACGGGCCAAGCAAACAATTGCTCAGGGCCCCGAACTGGTCTGTGAGAGCCCCTTTCAATTCAGTGACGGTCAATGCAGTTAAGTTCAACAACACTTATTGAAATACCCCTTGGACACCCCCCCCCCCCAAACTAATAGAATTTTTATATTTTTGCATAGGATGGACGTGTTTTGTTTTGTTTTTGTTAACTAAGGTAAGCAATATTTGGTCTGTGGGGCATTTTGCTTTTTTTTTTCAAGGCCAAATGCCTTAAACCAGGCCCGCGGGGCTGGTATGGAAGACGTTAACCCTTTCTAACATCTTTTGGATGAACTAGAACACAGCCTGTGAGCACAGCCATCAGTGTTCGAACTCACGAATGTGTGTCTGGATGAGAAATCTTGAGCAAAGCCTTTCGAAAATAGTGCAGGCTATTACGGTTACGATGGGGGGGCAATTTGTTATGTAGCGCTGTATAGTGTACAACGCGGTATGCAGTGCAATTCCAACCTTTATATCCCAGTTTCGATCATGAACCTAGATGTTGCCCAAAGAGAAGGAATAATAAAGTGCCACTCAATACTGGAATACAGAGCGCTCTATGGATGAGCTGTCTAACTAGCACACTTAGTGCTCTAGACCGCTCTCATGAGGTTCTCCTGGTAGATTTCCCTGAGGAAGTCTGGCCTCCAGCTCCCTATACATGTCAGCTCCATTCCCTCACTGTTCAGCCACAACGTTCCATGAACCCAGCATGAGCAATGCGTTTTCCATCCATTCTCCCAAACTCACGACCTGCATGCTTTTATTCTGAAGGTATAGAAAGATTTCACATTAAATAAACTGGGATTTGTTTAATTCCTTTTTAAAAGGCCATCATCCCTCAGAAGTCCTCAGTCACGTAGCATTCACGTCCGTTCTCTCCTCCTCTAAAGGATTAGGTTCTACTGATTACACTGATCATGTAGTTTGATTCTCTGAACAATAACGTAACTGTTGGCTGATACAATCCGTTCTTTATCTGGAGCTTACATTAAGAACAGGACAGAAAGATCGGCCAAGGCGTCTGGTACAGCCGATACGTCCGAAAGGGTTCTAATCTTAATCCAAAGTGAACGTGTAACATGATTAGAGAGGAAAACCTTAGGTGTTTTAAAACGTTCTCCTCGATGGGCAAAAAAAAGCCCAAAAACGTGAAACCGATGACAGCTGAAGTTTCAGGACCGTGCATTTAACCCAAACTTCTTCAGCTCCTCACTTTCCGTCAGACGATCGGCATTAGCATAGAAAATGACAGCGATTAAATACTCCCTCATTACCCCGGATAGAAGAAGCAAACACGAGCTAATGCAGGATAATATTTACTAAGTGTTAATCTGTGTCAGAGTAGTGTCTTTAATTAAACTCATTCCAATCACTGCATTAAAATCATTTTCAGCAGCATTATGTCATGTGATCACATCTGCCAGCGAGTCATTAATAAAGCTATGTTCGTTTGCCTCCGTGTGAACGCAGTGTGGTGTGACGCCGCTGGGCAGGTTAGACGCCGCGCCCACGCGTGCAGACTGCCACCGTCCTCCCCCGAGGGCTGACGGAGTCGCTCGGTGGGATGCACGCCGTTCAATTTGCCAAGGAGGTTTGTCACTTTTGTTTGATGCAAAGTGCAAACATTTAAGCACTTTTATTGTTTTCCACACGAGCGGGAAATATCATAAATATCATATCACTCGGCTGCGAGTGGATCAGCCACTACGGTTGTCATCATGAGGATATTTGCACATCAAATCCGTTTATATGAGAAGGGAACGCACAGCTGCGAGAGTCTCAGCGGGAATGTCAGCGCGCGCTAAACATCAGTTCGGTCGAAATAAAACCTTCAGTCGCTGAAATGCAGCCGAACAATACAGACCTCACGAGTCCTCATGAAAGAACACGGAACCCGGAACTCAGTAATCAGTTTCTCACCTCCTAATAACACAGATTTAGTGCAGTCTGGGGTTGTGCCGTGCTGGGGATCCAGGTTCGAATCCAAATCTGGGTGGAGTTTCCATGCTCTCCATGTGTGTGCTTCGTTGTTCTCTGGGTTTCTTCCCACAGTCCAAAAACATGGATCGAAGGTAAACCAGCTGCTCTAAATTGCCCCTATATAGTGTGTGTGTTTGTGTATGAGTGACTTTGTGCCCAGTGATGGACTGTGGCCCTGTTCTGGTTGTATCTGCCCAGAACCTGAAATGCCCCCCCCCAATATAGACCCTTTAGGACCCTAATATAAGATATTAAAAATGTAGGATTTTTGTTTACAAAGTAAAGTTAAAGAAGATGACTAAAGTGTGTTTGTCAAACATTTTGTGTGTGTGTTTGTGTGTGTGTGTTCATCCTGCTCTTCAGCTGCAGCAGTGTGAGCAGCATCATTTAGATTAAATACTGTTAAGCCATGTTTCTATTCATCTTACACACACTGACACACACACTCACTTATATACACTGTAAGGCTTCAGTGAGCACTGGTCAGGGTGTGTGTGTGTGTGTGTGTGTGTGTGTGTGTGTGTGTGTGTATGTATGTGTGTGTGATGCATTGCCATCGTGATGTCGTTCATCAAAGGCCGTACACAGGAGCAGCAGAGTGGACAGAACTGTTCCATCAGTCTCTCCTCTCTCTATCTCCCCCAAGTCTATCTCCTCTTCTCGATCACACACGCTCTCTCTCTCTCTCTCACACACACACACACACACACACGCATTAGAGAAAGACAGATAAGGTGAGGCTTCGATGAACACTGTTTATCCCTTGGAAAAGCTCCCATATGTTAACACACACACATACACACACACACACACACACACACACACCGAGGTCCACTTAGAGCGGAACTGGATGAAGACACGTTCCCTGGACATGTGTGACAGGTGATCAATCAGAGGTCTAAGCGTGAGCTGTAACGAATGAGTCCACACTGTTAGACGGCATTCTGGGTATTTTTTCACCACTCACGAATTCCGGGGTAATATATTTAGGGGTGAGTTAAAGCTGATTTGTTTCAAATCAAACAAAATCTTTTCCTAACTAACTTTTGTGGATGCAGGTTAAAACAAGCGATGAAGAAAGATTTTCAGAGGACAGGAGAACCTGCAAATCATCAAACGCCTTTTATTTACCCTTTCGGCCTCATCAGGATAAATGAGGGAGCAGTCCTGGAATGTTTTCCAATACGGAATAAAAACACAGTAGTGTGTGTCCTGGTCTGTCCACCCCGTGTCTGTCAGTCTGTCTCTCTGCATCTGTCTCTCTCTCCATTTCTCGCTCGGCCGTATTTTTCTTTCTGAGGTCCTCTGAGTGCAGTTCACTCCAGAAACAATATATTACCCAAAAAGTTCAGAAAACACACACACACACACACACATACACACTCTCTCTTTTATCAGTACTATTCATCAGTGAGTACAGCACACGGGGGGGGGGGGGGGGGGGGGGGGGGGGGGGGGGGGGGGGGGGGGGGGGGGGGGGGGGGGGGGGGGGGGGGGGGGGGGGGGGGGGGGGGGGGGGGGGGGGGCACACACACACACACACACACACACACACACACACACACACACACACACACACACACACACACACACACAGAGTCGGTCGTGTTACAGTTGAGTTGTGCTGTAACAGTTCGCACAGAACCTCTCTCCCATTACAAACATACATATTTTCCCATAATGCTTTGGTTCTCTTTGTTCCTCCCTGCAGCATGTTCTCTAACTGCACAGTGGGATGGGTGTCGGAGTGAAGGCGCTGGTGAATGAGTGATGCAGGAGTGACTCGGAGTTAATTAGTAAATAAGGAGGCAGCGTGGGATTGATTAAGTGAGACAATAAGCAAACGAATTGGAAACTGATGGAGAGAGCAGACGAGTACGCTGATGTAGTAAACGAGTGAGGAAGTGCGAATGCATTAACATTGGAATGGAAAATGTGGAGTTTTGCATGTTCTTACCATGTGTACATAGAGTTTCTCTGGTTTTCTCACACCTCCCTAATAATTACACATAATAAGCTCCACTTACTAAATGGACATGTAGTTCTACACTTTTTATAAGTTCCATAGTTCCGTGGGGATCTGACTTTTAAAGAACATATTAAAGATACTTATTTACTAAAGAATCTCCCTTAAAATCTGCATGTTGGTTACTAAATGCAAACATGTTCCTTATTTACAAAATAAAAGAATAAGTGATGAATGCCTTGGATTCACAGTAATCTGGGTTAAAGTATATTTATATACATACACACTGTTCCATCCAGCTGTGATCTACAGAACGTATAACAGTACATCTCTGTACACAGAAACCTGAACTCTGACCCAGGGCCTCCATGATACCCGTCTATAAAATAGACAAATAATAAGAATTGGTTAGTCTACACTGTGAATTATAATCACATGCAAAATGTTATTTTAAATGCTATTTTAATGTGTGTGTGTGTGTGTGTGTGTGTGTGTGTGTGTGTACTAAAGGGAAGGATGGGTTCTGTTCAAGTCACTCTTTGTAACATTCTTACCAACAAGTTTCACCTTACAAGGTCATGACCTTATTTCATCTTGAGAAAATGTGTAGTCAAGTGAGCCCACACTCTGACTTTAAATAGAAGAAAATCACATTCGCACACACACACCACACACACACACACACTCACACAGAGAGAGCACTGGATAAAGTGATGAGCACCAGAATAGGGTGTACAGCATCACCTTACATGATGAGTAAGATGGAAGCCTACTTCCTCTCGCATATCCACTTACCAAACAGTAAATGAGAGCCAGGCAGGTGATGCGAGAGGAAACCTAACCTAACTCGCTCTGGTTCTGTATCTACACAACTCTTTCTTTATCATCACATGGCAATAACTGTAAGCAGAAATATACAAGAAAATAACCAAACACTCGTATAGACGTGAACAGCAGAGCTGCGATTGAGCACGGGCGGAGGTGGAGCCAGGGTCATGCAAGAGAAGTGAGGTCATGGATCTGTCGGAGTTAACCATCCATCTGTCTGTGCAGGGAGATGTTCCTGTTAGAGTTCACCACACTGGAAAAATCCACATGTTCTGTTTAGTATAGTCTCAAACTCGATGCTCTTTCTGATGGATTCTGTCCTCCATTAGCTCTGATATGTACACTACAACCACAAAGGCTCAGGTCTCCTTTAACATGTAAGAGAAATCCAAAAGGTGTACCTGATGACTGACCATAAAACAGGATCTTTACTAACCCTGCCCATGATTTAAACCCAAAACCATCTTGCTTTGAGATGGAGGTGCAACTCCACCCCTAAGTCAGATGGTTATCTTCTGGATGTTTATGGCTTCCTCCCTCAGTATTCCTGGCTGCATGGCTGGTTCCACTGGAAGCTCCACAACAAGACCAACCAAACCTGTAACGTCTTTCCGCCCGGAGAGACAAATACCACATTTATTCTATAAACAACGACTAAACAATTAATAATGAGCTCTGCTTCTACAGAATTGGTTAAGCGAGCCTGTTTAACCCGGTGGTTGTTATTGGATGTTACAGAATGCCAGCATTCTTTAATTCTTTGAGTCAGATTTCCAACAATAAGTTTCTCCACCACCTAAACAAGGAATACACATCTTATCGGAAGTTCAAACAGAGTGTACGGCTTCATGGTGAAAGACAATAGGTCTCCTGAGTCACATCCTGCTTATCTCCCTAACGCTGTCACTCCACCTCTTGAAAATTCAATCGGCTCGTGGCAAAAACCAGCTAATCCATTTGTATAATCTCAAAGAAACTCAGATGTAACATTAAATTAGTGCTTTTTAAACTTAATATATATTTTTTTACTTATAAGCTACTTGCTTGACTGTCCACCTTCTTTTTGATTCCTAAAATCCTCCTCCGATCCTTTTCCTCTAAAAGCAGTTTCTGTCGGCAGGTTCACCTTTAGCTGGATGTTTTTCTCTGTATTCATTTGACATCGCCAAAGAAAAAAAAAAAAACATAAGGAGGGCAGTATTTAAAATAAAATAATACTGGCCCCGGCTGGTTTAGCACCGAGGTCCATGCCTTATTGAAAGTCACTGAGTGGATCCAGACTTTCATGCTGCACTCTGAGGTCATGTGTCTAATATTAATAGAGTCAGGAAAGGGCAGGTGCTTAATTTAGTGGGAATCGTATGTGTATGATAATTTTGGGAGGCATTAAAAGAGAATAAACCAGGTGCACACGGGCTCCGATTCTGGAAGCTTCAGGAACCCTGTCAGTGGTTCCGCTAAAAAATTTAAGAAAGCTAACAAGTCTGGGCTGATCTTCTGCATATATATCCTGTGTGATAATACTGCAAACATGTCTGTTTAGAGCTTAATGAGGAAAATGAACACACACACACACACCGTACAGGAACTCATGAATAATGTCCAATCCTAAGTCATCCGTCACTATAAAGCTTTCATGAGACACTGAGACTGCCCGAGTAAAAATGAGACTGTTAGATCTCACAGAGAGGGAGAAGCAGACAGCAGGACAGACAGATGGATAGAAAAAGAGAGAGTGAGACAAAGGTTTAAAGTATGGTTTTAAAAAAAGAGTAAAGCTTGGTTTTGTTCCAAAGCCTCCAGAAGATCCATTAAGGCTTCATATTTTCAGCGGAGGTTTATATAGCAGGGTAAGACTCTTTAAAACAGAACAAAAAGGACAAAGGCATTAAAAGTCAGAGCAAACTTTTAGTGGCCAATTAAGATTTATGAATGTGTGAGTGAGTCTGTAACTGATGTATGTGTTTGTGAGTCTCACACCCTATGTATAGTTTACAGTGTAAATGAGTAGATTACGTACAATTATAATACTTTAGTACACAGTACACGGTTACAGACAGACATGTGATTAACAGGTTTAGACTACTCTACCTTTCCTAACGCATTGCACATATTTATCAAGGCCTGGGACCAGTGCACTGACAGATTCACCTTCAGTGTTAGCATCTCCAATTTACTCCTGCATGACTTTTGAGTTGAAAAAGTCCTGTGCTGGTCAAGAGAGGACTTTCAGAGTCCTCATCTGAAAGGACCCTAAAGGACCTCACTACAACCTGTGACCTTCAGCTGTGAGCTGAAATTGTGAACCACTGTGCCACTGTCAAATAATGCTGATGATGATGCACAAGTCAGTGGTATATATATATATATATATATATATATTCATTCATTCATTATCTTCCGCTTTATCCTCTATTAGGGTCACGGTGGGGTCCCCATGCCCATCCAGGGGAGAACATCTCAGGCGCTGGGCAGATACACCCAGGACAGGGCGCCAATCCATCGCTGGGCACACACTCACTCACACAGACACACTCTATATGGGCCAATTTTGAGAATTCAATTGACTTGATCCATGTTTTTGGACTGTGGGAGGAAACCGGAGAACCCGGAGGAAACCCACGCGGACACAGGGAAAACATGGAAACTCCACCCAGATGAGGATTCGAACCGGGAATCCCTAGTGCTGAGAGGTGAACGTGCTAACCACTAAGCCACCGTGCCACCGTGCCACCTATATATATATATATATATATATATATATATATATATATATATATATATATATATATATATATATATATATATATATATATATATATATATACACACTTTACTACATTTAGTAGTTGAATAAGCACTAGATTAGTATTGTCAAGCGAAACAATCACATCATCCAGGTTTCTCGTAACAAACTGAATCCCCAGTGTATTGCATTTAACACTTTGATTGTTAACTAAAAACCTCCTTCATTTTCATTTCTTAACACCGAGCCTTCTGTTCACTTTAGGTTTAAAATGAAACTTTGAGCAAACTAGGAAATGGACAAAGAACCCCACATCAAACATACAAAAAGAACGAACGTCGCACATACACACATGTTAAAATAAAAACATGTTCTTTAGTTTTGTGTAGTAGTTTCTTACATAAAAACACAGAGTGATATCCCACGTGCATGTGTGTGAGAGGCAGGAAAACTGTATTTTCTTTTCTCATGCTGCTCTAAAAATACACAGTTACACAGCCTGGGAATTTCTGTTTGCTTGCTACAGATGGTTCTATTAAATAGAGTGTGTGTGTGTGTGTGTGTGTGTGTGTGTGTGTGTGTGTTGGGTTAAGTATGGCTATAGTGGGTTTCTATTTAGCTATTTATTTGGGTTGGGTTTTTGTAGAGGACCAGGTAATAGTTGGGTTTAGTGTGAGTGTGTTGGGTTTAGTGTGAATGTGTTGGGTTTAGTGCGAGTGTGTTTGGTGGTTTAGTGCTAGCGTTTTGGGTTTAATGTGAGTGTGTTGGGTTTCTAAACTAAACAGATGTGTAATGCTGGGTTGTTGTTTAGGACTGCGGTGCATGTGCTGCAGTTTAGTGTGAATTTCTGTATTAAACATTGTGATGCTGTTTGCAGTGTGTGTGTGTATGTGTGTGTGTGTGTGTGTGTGTGTGTGTGTGTGGTGTAGTGTTGTTCAGATTGAAACTATATAATTATAAACATATTAATGAACTAAACTTCGTCTTTAATCTGAACCCTTCAGTGTGTGTAGTGAAACGTTTACAGCATCAGAAGCCCGCACTGCTGTGAGCCCTGTGGACCCGATGACGTTAAGAGCAGTAATTTGGCGGCACCAGGAACAGTTTGTGTGATTAGGTGCACCCTTAATAAATTGGACATTATGCATTCAAGCAGATTATGATCTACAGTTCAGTGGGTAAGTGGCATCAGCGCTGTAAGGTGAATAAAGGGATCATATCTCATTCGTTTATGCAAAACCGCAGCCTCAGCAGATTCGGCGTCAGCAGATTCAGCAGCGTCGCTATTTTACGCCGCAGTAAAGCCGAAGGAAATAATGGCGGAGCGAAAAGAATAAAAGAAGCCTTATTTAACGAGTCAGTTGAATTTCTCGCCGATACACATAAAGAATGTGGCGGCGTTAATACGCTGCCATCCTTCACGTTTATGATCCAGTATAGGGGGGGGGGGGGGGGGGGGGGGGGGGGGGGGGGGGGGGGGGGGGGGGGGGGGGGGGGGGGGGGGGGGGGGGGGGGGGGGGGGGGGGGGGGGGGGGGGGGATATATATATATATATATATATATATATATATATATATATATATATATATATATATATATATATATATATATATATATATATACATGCAGTTAAGGTCTGGCACAAATGGATGGGATGATACAATAAGAAAACATTCTCTCAGTAACAACACTTAATAAAAAAAAAACCTCGGTGCGTGTGTCTTGGGTGTGTAAGTGTTTAAGTGTGTGTTTGCTTGGGACACATCAGAGTGTTAGCATACTAATAGAAAGTGTAATATATGTTTGTGAAGGAGTTAATTAATAGCACACAGCATGATTTTAGTAAACATCTTGCCAATTTTAACAACCTGTGTGTTATTTGTTAATAAGAACTGGTTGAGCAACAGTTTTAAACATTATATTTATTTTTACATTATATATATATATATATATATATATATATATATATATATATATATATATATATATATATATATATAATGAGTATTGGTTGCTGTATTATGTGGGGATATTAGGATTTTTTTTATTGGATAATGTTAAACCTTGGGTTGAATATTTATCATGAGTTCCCTTCATTACTTTCTGCTGTACATTTAGTTACATTATTACAAATAAAACAGCTGCAAGAGAAGTACATTTGCATCAACATCTAACTGTTTTTCATTTATTCTATTTCCACTTAATATCTCCTGTAATCAGAAACACAGCGGGCGTTTAAAATGTTTATTATGTTATTGGAACTGCATTATGATTTCACCTTAAACAGAATAAAAATGTCATTAAAATCTCATTTCTACTACTAATGTCTATTTGTGGATTGGTTAAAATAATATAATTGGAATAAAAATCCATTGCCGGTGTCTTCACAGAGCGGACCGGTGCCGAACGAGAAGTTTTATACAAAGGTGTCTTTAAATTGCTTCAAGGGAGACATTAGAATGTTTTCGTTTCCGCTCCTTGAACCGGTTCGAAGCCCTGGTTCTGATGCAGGGGGTGAACGCTCAGGTGTTTCAGAGGTTAATTTCAGACTGCACTGAGAAGTGCTTCAGCAAAAGTAGAAACTTGGCTTAAGTGGCATCATGTGAGTTTAGCAGCAAACACTTGTGAGAGAGGGAGGTAGGTGTTGTGGAGTGTTGGCAGTTAGTGCGACTTAAAGACAAGGTGGGTGTTTCTCTCGCTCACTAAATAGATAAGAGCACTAAGTGTGTTTTTGAGTGCAGCAGAAAACCTGCATTCCACTGTAATGCACTCATGAGCAGAGTATCTCATGGGCAAAGTGCACACACACACTAACTTGAAAACGATACACATCCCACTTACTTTGCATAGGTGTGTGTGTGTGTGTGTGTGTGTGTGTGTATTACAGCAACCCACAACACACACTGAAAAATGAAGTATCTGAGTCAGTGTCCTTCCGTGTTCATTAACGATCAGGACAGTTAACACTGTGAATGAGGTGCAGTTGTGAGTTTGAGCACTGCAGCCAGATTCTTTAGTACCGGGATTATTCCGTCTAAAGCGCCTGTGTCTCTGAATGCTGTGGAGGCTACACCCTGCAAATTAAACACCCTGCACTTTAAATTAGAGGCCGATTCATATAGCAGGGTATTTTAGTTTTCACTGTGGTGCTGATATAATGTTTTCATCCAAACCACACAGATAAACGCTGATCAGCGGCACTGTCTGATGAGGCCTTCAGCTTTTAAGTTTTTTTTGGCTACTTAATAGAAACATTAAGTTTATATCAAGTGTTCACTGCTTTTAGAGATGTGGTTTGAGGGTTAGTCATTTTAGAAGCTTCTTTTTTAAGTGTAAGTCATCATTTGGAGAAATTAATACACTAAATAAGCTTCGCTTCAATCAAAAGAATTAGTGCTATAAGCTTTCATAGACAACCAAACTGCCACGTAACGGCTTTATATCATTAACTTACAGTTTAAGTTGTATTATTACTGATTTATCTGTCTGATTATGAACCTATAGAACCCACAAAGCGTTTTCTGGCTGACCGCACACCCTCTTCACTGGTTCTTAATGGTGAGCATGGCTGTTCGTATAGGAGCTACAGCTCTGATCCGTGAGTAAAAATAACTGCAGTGTGAATTCATTTCTGTTTGGACTCTGAACTGTCAGATGTCCTCGAGCTACAAGTAATGAAGTCTGAATCTCTGGCTGCGTGCAGACTGCGGTGATGTCACCATGTGTAATATGATCAACAGTTTTAGGTAAAATAAAATATTTTCTTTTCATTAAAGCAATAACGGTGCAATGGCTCTCAGGAGCCTGTAGTCCTCAGCTGGTCCCTTTAATTACGGCTGCACAGAGAGACCCTTTGAAGTAGCTTTGGAACAGCATCACTGCTGTGAGCGCTCCGTCTGTGGAGGCTGCAGTTATTTTATTAGCTCCTATTTAGAAGGCAGCATTGCATTTTTATTTTGAGGAATTTACCGGGAGATGGATTCAGTACGACGGGTTTGGTTCGACGCGTACAGCGAGACGAGTGACGGGTGAAAAAAGACGGATAATCTAATGCACATATAGTAAAGTTTAAAATGTGAGACTGATGCAGAAAGATGGGTATGGTACAGAACAACGACAGAACACAGTGGGTGTGGGTGTGTATGACAGGTACATCAGTTCTAACACCAGAAAGACACATAGAGTGAGACAGGTAAAAAAAAAGAACGATACCGTGAGATGTGACTAGTGAGACAGGTCCACTCAGGTACAATTTTAAATTGGAGTGAGAGGGTAAAGTAAGAATAATACAGCAAAACAGGAAGAGGAAAACAGGTTTGGTGAGACAGGTGAAGTGAGACGGATGGAGTGAGACAGGCCCGGCTACATCACTGTGTTAATGTTCTAACAGGTGATAAAATGATAAGAAGTTTTTGTGGTATGAAAATTGATACACTCATCCTAACACCTAAATCAATGAGGCTACTCAAGCAGGGCGGAGCACCGATTCATCACCGGAGTGTACACACACACAAACACACACACATACATCTTTTCTTATTACTCTGTGAGGTCTAACTGTTGCCTGTGTCAATACTCATTTTGTAAGCAGGAAAACATATATTTATTTCTGTGTGTGTGTGGGGGGGGGATATTCTGCAATTGTTAAAGCATGTAAGAAAGAAACTGGAGCATGACCGAGGCTAAAATGTGCTCATGCACTGTCCTCATACACTCTCTCACACACTGTAGGTATTGATGTCCTGTAAATGCCGTTTAGTGCAAATTCAGACTCTACCCCTCTCTGTCACAATCACACACCCCCTGCACCCCACTCCCCCCGTCGCATGCTCTCCTCCACTCTCTCGTCCTCGGTCATTAGAGCCCTCCTCCAGCATATGTCCAACATCCGTCCATTAGCCGAGAGCAACTGTTCAATTATCAGCAGTCAGGATGTTTACATTCACCAATTAGCACTTCGTTCTGTTTAATGATGCATGATGGTGATGGTTTACAGTTTTTAATGCCTTCAGCATCACTGTTATAGATTTATTAAGTGTTGGGAGTGAGCTGCCACAGAAGTCCTCGCTCATATTCTCCCGAAGTGCCCCGGAAGGAACCTCACTATCGGTCCACCTCACTATCGATCATCTGCTGATTTCAATCAGAGGGTTCCTTAATCAATTAAAGCTAAATTGTGATGCTTTTATACTAAAAGTGATCTACTGAACTTCAGCCATTCATATTCTAAGACACTTTATTGATCATGTTTGGAGAGCCTACCCCAGCACTTATTGGGCAGAAGACAAAGTGGTCCCTATCCCGTCCATCGCTGAGTCAACACCCAGACAACCACATCCACATCATTTTATATCAAATTTACCTACAACAGGAATAAATCTACAAAGACTCTGGGAGAACATGCAAACTTCAACAAAAAAAACCCAGAACCTATAGGAGTGAAGCTACTGAACGGGTTCCTGCTGAAGAGACGTCTGATTTAAAGAACTACTTAAAGTCTGTAAAACATCAGCAGCCAATAAGAAGAAGATACACAGATATTGATTGTTTCACACGTCGGCTGCAGTGGTGTCCTCATTCCCACTCTGCTTTAACACATCACAGTCACCTGAGCTTCTGTCCTCCTCTGTGATTGGACCCCTTTGGCGATCTTAAAGTGCCCTTCCATTGTTTCAGGTGCATTCATTAAGCTATTTTTACACCAGGGTTTAGGAGCACAACATGATCCGCATCCTCGTTTTGTGTTCGCCGGAGACACTCCAGCGCTTTCCCACATGCGTTGTGGGCGGAGTTTTAATTGATTTGTGGACATTGAAAAGACACTGAGACAATAAAAGTTCAGTGATTAGTCAATTTTAACTCAATGAGTCATTCACACAGATTGTCTGATCAAAGTTTATTGCTTCCGAATGAGCACACACACACACACACACACACACACACACACACACACACACACACACACACACAATAAAAATAATAATATTGTCCTGTGGTTAAATTTTTTTCATTGTGTACAGAGGGAGCAGCTGTAAATGTGATGATGTCATCAGCGGGGTATCTTGTTACAATATCTGCGCCTGTACCTCGCGTACCTCCGTCAAATGGTGAGCTCAACGGAACACAGTTTCAAGGTGTGTGTTCCTCTGTCCACCGAATAGAGAGACCATAACAAAGATAAGACAACAGAGCTTTAAGTGGAAGTGATGCCACACTTAGAGTGACTTTAGAACTGTTATGATTATGATAACATTTAATGCCCTACTGTTTGAAGAACACACACAAACACACACACACACACACACACACACACACAATTAATGGAAACGGGCATGGGCCTCATTCATCTTGTGCTAAACATGCAATTGTCTTATATCGTGAAACGACCTGATTAGTGCTGAGTCAGGGACACACACACACAATTATTGGAAGCGAACACACACACACACACACACACACACACACACTTAAAAGCATTGCATTTACTCTTTGTGATGAATGGAATTAGATGTTGAGAAAAGAGAGGATTTGCAGAAAAACAAGTAAAGCTCCTTCTCTTTCTCCCCCTCACTCTCTCTCTCTCTCTCTCTCTCTCTCTCACACACACACACACACACACACACACCCACACTCTCTGTTTCTCATGCTCACTTGTGGTCTCGTTCTCTCTCTCAGTGTCTCTTGCTTTTTTAAGCATTCTCTACATTTCTCATCGTCATATTCTTGCTTTCTGTCTTGTTCATATTGCTCCTCTCTCTCTCTCTCTACCTGTCTTTGCCTCTCTCTGTATAATGAGATGCAGATGGCAGCTACTTCAGAAGAGAATGGAGAGAAAATGTTAGAGGATGAGAGCATTGTGAAGAACTAAAGGCTGCTCTGAATACTAAAGTCTTCTCTCATCTCTCTCTGTCTCCAGCTTTCTGTTCTCCTCACCTCTCTCTCTCTCTCTCTCTCTCTCCCATGTGGTCTCACACTTGCAAATTGATGACAATTTCCACAATCGGCTTCATCCCAGACCCAAACAGTTAGGGTTAGCCGATGGCTGGAGCTTGAGATTTTGCTTAGAATTCTATTTGCATGAAACCGAACAGAATCTATGTCTCTATGAGAGCATCATGTCTCTGCATTATTCTACGTCTGTCTGTCTGCTTTTTTTTCTCGAGAGCTCTTACAGATCCTCAGAAGAAATCCTCATTCAGGAGGACGAAGGTGAAGCATGATAATAAACCAAAGTTGAGATTCGAAGAAGCTCTGAACAGCTTTGTACGTCTTTGATCAGACGCCCACTGAACAGCGAGCACCTTATTAACATCATCTGCTCATTTCAATGCACCTAATCAAAATGTAGGACTTTTGTCATTTGTATTCAATACAGTTAAGAATAAATGACTAAATGTAAGAATAAATGCTGCAGCACCTGAAACAGGCGTCGACCAATCAGAGCAAAGATGCAGAAGGCAAACAAACTCAAGTGTTTAACATGTCAACTGCATCCGGTGGATTTGTTAGATGCCAGCATCGGGTGCAATGTGACTTTCAGTCTTCAAGGCTCCAGACATGCTCCTGCACCCCATCACGCCCTTGGAGCCCCGCAGTAACACATAACATGCATTAAAAAATTAGTTAGACCTTCCATCCGAGTGATTTACCGTCACTGAGTCCTTCATCGTTCTAAGAAGCGTGCAAGACAAAAGTGAAGGACAGAATTCTTCCATTTTATTTTTATCTGCTGCTGTCCAACGCTTTTAAAATAGCAAAAATATTCACCTCTACTGAGCATTTCAGCCCAAATCACCAGCTGCCACGTCTCCCAACCCTCTGAATGACATACCCCTTATAGGGGCAATTTAGTGCAGCCAATTTACATTAAGCATATACTTTTGGACTGTGGGCAAACACCGGAGAACCCAGAGGAAACCCATGCAGACACATAGAACATAGATACTGCACCCAGATCAGCATTCAAAGCTAGATCCCCAGGGCTAAGAGGAGAACATGCAAACCACTAAGCCACCGTGTCCAGTTTAGATCACAATTTTTATTATTATTACATTATTTTTACATGTCATATGATATTATATGTGTGTGAGTCTGTCTAGTGTGTGTGTGTGTGTGTGAGAGAGAGAGAGAGAGAGAGAGAGAGAGAGAGATGTAAAGTAAAGTAATTAATTGTTGCTTTCCTGTTTGCATCTCATTTGAGCTTCTGATGCTTCAAAAAGTCCATTACGGAGACAGGAAAATAATTAGATTGATACACAGACAAACTCCCGTACTGATGCCCTCTTACACACACACACACACACACACTCATATGACCATAGTATTAGTGGCTAATCACAGAATCTGTGAACTAAAAACCCAGTGTCGGAATAAATGATAATATAAAATAAAGAGTGAGGGACTGTGTGATTTGAACCTGTGGACTGAGAGATGTTTTTCATTTCATTTTGGAACTCTAAACAACTAAAATCTTAATACTGACGCCATCTCCAGAAAACTGCCCGTCCCATTTGAACCCTCGAACCCAAACCCTGCCTGTTTCATGGTACGTTAAAGCAAACAAAGCGAGTTGTCGCGACGATTTTAGCACTAATGAATTTCGCTTAGGATCCGGTCTAATCAGCGGAGATTGGATAATTAAGACGGAGTGATGAGGGGGAACACCCTCGTTTATCTGCGACGCCCCTGCTCGCTCACTTCACTCCACTCAGGTAATTAGCATTACGCTAACAAGAATAAAAGGCAATTATGCGCAGGCCACGCCCATTCCATTACTAAGAGTATGCAATTAGTTACGAGTGATTGGGTTACCGAGTGATTGACAGAACAATAGTAAAAGCTACATTGGTTCCAGTGGGGGTTTGGAGGAGCTGCGGGTGTGCATGATGTACATCACGCTCAAACTTACAGCCACGAAGCAACGGCTCAGAGAGCCAGAAGCTTTAGTAACAGCAATGAAAATAAATAAAATCGAGTTTTTACAGAAATGAAAGAAGTGAAAGAAATAAGACGCAATTCACATGATTTATTTTCCATCTAAATTAAATTTTGTTTAACCAGGGAGTCATTTCAATGCTTTTTAGACTTCAGCTCAACCTCCATGTTCATGAAGACACACCAGGACCTGAAGGACTGTGTTTTCTGAGATAGCAGACATGTACACACACATTAACACACCATTATCATCACATCACTGTGTAGTGTTATTATTACACACTAAGGCAATAAAATATATAAGATATTTAACCAAAATGCATCTTTTAAATGTTGGGAATGTACGGAAACACGATCAGATGTCTCAGCAAAGCACCCCCCCACACACACACACACACACTGCCCTTTGAACACAGCGCTGATGTATTACCGCTCTGTGATTGATTGATGAGGACTGAAGAAGCTGCAGAATGTGCGTGTGCTGCGCCTCTCCTCCCAAGTACATCACCCATCCATCCATCCAGCCAGCCAGCCAGCCAGCCGGCCATCCACCAGCCGCCTCTCGCACTATCCACCCCTCCGTCCATCGGCCTGTCGTTTGTCTCTCCACCTGTCGGTGTTATCTGCCTGTGCTCACTTCTAGTGAAGGAAAGATGGACCGCTCTATTGTTCCCATGCCACCGCAGAAGAGCTGCGACCTTTGACCCAGCGCTGCTTTTTAAAAGCTGCATCTCGGTTTATAGGATCCCGTTAAATTCTCGATTCCACATGTTTATTCAGAAAGGCTCCGTTAACAGTGGACATTCCTCTTAAAACCGCGCTCCCATTTCACCTCCTGTCTGAAGACGTCGGGTTAATTAGATCCAACGCCTCGGACTGTCACATTGATCATGTGACATTTAAATACAGACCCATCCCTTCAGACAACTCACAGCCTGAGTAACAGCTGTACAGCATCCCCCATAAGCCTTCCTTCACACCACCAGTGCACCCTGCTTAAATGTAGTTATTACCCCACTCAATGTACAAGACACCGGCGGCACCTTCAGTGACCAGCTGCATGTGTTAAAGAGCATCACCGCAGGTCCTTCATTCCTGCAGTTAGACTACAGAACTAGCACTGCTTTCAGTACCCCACCCACCACCACCACCCCATAAACTGCCATATAAAACTCATGCAACACAAATTCAATCATTTTATGTGCAATAGTACGTGCTGTGAAGAGTGTTGTTTTTTTTAATGTATGATTTAATATCTTATTAATTATTACTAAATGTCCCGGTTTCAAATAATTAAATGACATTCTGACTTTTTGACATTTTTACAATCATCAGCATTAATAAAGGGTAAAAACATCCTTATAACACATGTGTGTAGTATCTGTTCATTAGGTACTTAAGGAATGAAAAGGGTTTGATTATCAGAGAAGTATCTGTGTGTGTGTGTGTGTGTGTGTGTGTGTGTAAAAGAGAGGTGGGGATTTTCCTGTAGGTCAGTCTTGGATTTACAAAAGCTAACACTTGAAGCCTGCAGCTTAGCCTCTGGTATGTTACAACACACAGGCCTACAGTTATTCAGCAGTGTCCACAGGCACACACACACACACACACACACACACACACACGCGCTTACACAGATACAGATATACACACACACTCTTTCTCTCAGACCTATTGGATTGTGAAATTACAAAGTAATGAGGCAAAAATGAAAAGCGTTTATTCTGTTTTCTTTTCCTTTTACACATCTGATAAAGAACCATGTGTGGGTGGGGGGTGGTACGCATGTGTGTATGTGTGTGTGTGGGGGGTGGCATGCATGTGTGTGTGTGCATGCGTAAGCGAGGGAGGGAGAGCATGTGAGGAAATGTTTGGATAAAGATCTTTTTTACTGCCTCACTTGTGTTTAGAGGGACAGATAGACAAAGCAGAATAGTGTGTGTGTGTGTGTGTGTGTATGCTTATGTATGTTCAACACATGGGTTTGCACACAATGTAAAGTTCACATTCAGTACTCTGTATGTATAAGAATACAACAAAAGTTAAGAACGCACACTCAAACACACACACACACAGACACAAAGGTATCCCACTGCTCATTTCGAGACAAGGCATCAATATTAAAGATCCCTCTGGAAGCGTTTCCACGGTGATCCACGTTCATTGTGGCTGCAGCGATGCTGATATTGATCTTACGACCTTCAGACAGCTTGCTGATCGACCCGCCATCCCAGCGGCTGTGACATACTTCCTGTTACACTTTCGTGAATGAGACAGATAATCAGACAGACAGACAGACAGACAGACTTACATGTTGTGTCCTAAACAGAAGTGACCAATTTTGAGAAAACACCATCGTTGGAAATACGATCAAAATTCCTTAAGGTTCAAAACCACTCCAAAGAGCCGACCTCGAGGAGATGTTCTCCTGTGGGCTGTTTGGGGTTCAGGCTCGGAATGATGGAACGCTGCTTTTTTGGGAACATACTGTTGTAAAAAGCGCTTTATAAATAAATTAACCTGAGAACTTAAAAGACTATTCAACTTCTGTAACTCACCCAACCTTACCTTCACAAAGCTCACTTTATTGAGTGTGGCACAGGTACAGCTGGAACAAAAACAAGGCCTTCCCTAAACTGTTCCTAAATGTTGAAGCATACAAATCTCCAGAGTGCTCGATCGTATGCACCTCTGATAAAGAGACAGAATAAAACCTGATTTCAGTTGAATTTTTGATTTACAGTGGGGTATGTCCTTATCCTTTTCTCAGCATACTATGTAACTGAGACCACGTCCGTGTAAATGTGGAAGGTTCAGTCCACTGATCTGAAACTACACACAGCGAGACGATCACCTATTATTTGGAAGGCAGCTGTTTGGTAATCACCTGTTGTAATAATGCTGTTGTAATCACTTTGATTAAAACACTATGAAGACAGACAGAAGACAGCTGCTACTTTTCAGAAAACTTTTTTTAAAGGTCTTTCAAGCTGCATCTGAAGGAATTCTTGAACATTCAGACGGAGGGTACTGATGTTGGATAAAAAGACTTAGGTCAGTGTTTTTTTTTATCCCAGTGGTTCAGTGGGGATTCTCTGTGGATTCTGAGCACGGCGAGACTTCGGCAACATGTCTTTATAACACTCAGATGAGAAGAAGAACTTTAAAAGGTCTTCCTCACACAATTGTTTATAAATTACAAACATAGGTTTATTATCATTCATTTGGTTTATTTTATGCTTTTAATCAAAGTGACAACACAGCTTGGCAAGCACAGGATCAGACTGCACCCCTGCAGCAGTGGGCCTTAATCAGAGCAAACTTTAAACTTGATACCCCACCCTAATCTCTAAACTACAACTTTGTGGCGTTCGGTTCTAAAACTAATAGTGATGAGTTATATTAACAGTTCAGAATGCCGTGCACACTCTTGTACACACTTTATGCTCAACCCAAAAAGAGAGTTAAGCGTCTTATTTAATACAAACTGTTCCACTGAAACTTTGACGGCTGTACTTCACTGTACCTCACTGTACCTCACTGTACTTCACTGTACCTCACTGTCCCTCAGCAGTGCTGTTTAAGTGGCGTTCACACATTCAGAAATACAATCTGTCTAAGTGTTTATGAATGAAGACTCACTGCGTGACTCAGACTTTCGGGTAAACACTTTATGAAAAAAATTATTTAAACTTTGAAGTCCAGCAGAGATAAACAATTTCTTTAGTTTTGATTTTTGTTACTGATTTCTGTTGATCTGATATCTTTCTTGTTTTGTAAGTCCTCTTTCAGATGTTGTTTAATGTTCAGGATCTCCACAAGACCACCAGAGAGTACGTCTGATAAGCACTGCAGTTGTCAGCCCTTCTTTGCTTATAAATAAAGAAAAAACGAGGCTAAAATAACTTTAATGTCCAAAAATAAATGCAAACCAAAAAAAAAATGTAATAAATGTAGTAAAACTATCTGCTAATGTAGTGAATACTTTAATCCTGTTAGGTTTCTTTAAAAATAAATTATAAAAAACTTTGATTCAATTCAAGTTTTGTTTTGTAAGATTTAATTGCTCCTCATCGTAGAGCGGCAACAGCGAACATGTTCGATCGACTGAAGAACCGCCGACAAAGTCTAACTAATGCTAATAGAGCGGGACAAAAACGAGCACTCATACAGGCCCAACCTTGCAATAAGAATCTTCAACCGTGGCCCTGTGTGTGTCACGGCCGTTGTTTGCAGCAACGCGAGTGGAGGCGCGAGTGGCGGCAGCAGAAGTCAGAATATAATGGTACTTGCATCAGATGTTGGTTTTGAAACACAGCCATAAATTGAACTCTTCACCCTGTCGTGGCAATGACACACGAAAGCACGAGGCAGAACAAGAGTGTGTTTGAGAGGAAGAGGCTCAGAGCGAGAGGGTGTTGTATAGAAGTAAATGGAGTGTGAACAGAGAGGACTGGTGAGAGAGTGGGAGCCAGGCAGACAGAGTGAAAAACAGAGGTAGTGATGCGTATTTCTCCAGAACCCTTGAAACTCCATCAGAAGTCAATTACTGCCACAACTGGATTCAGAAACCACCCACCCCCAACAACCCCTCCCCCACACACACACACACACTCTCTCTACATTTAATGCCCTTTTAAGACAACAAAAGCCACAGTGGTGAACCTCGGCAGCAGCTCGGTGTCACACACCACTTCTTTCTTCTGACTAATTAAGTCTTTGCACCATAATATTTCTCGTAATATCAAGCGGGAGACGTGAAATCTCAGTTCGTCACTTCTGCAATGACATTCACAGTGTGTGATCTTTCACAGCCATGACGCACATGTTAGTGAGCGTGAGCAGACCGCAAAAATACCAGTTTTTATTCGGTTCTAATGCCGTAACCATATCCACTGACGTTCTTACAGCAAATCCACACAGGTAAGCAATCAGTCCATCCGTCCAGCCATTATCTTCTACATAATCCTTGGGAGGGGGCAATTTATAGCAGCCAAATTCCCTTGAATCCATGATTTTGGACTGTGAGATGGAAAAGGAGAACCGGAAACCCACACAGAAGAGCGGTGAGCAGCCTTGTACAGTCATAGTGCATAGTACCAGAAACCAAACCGAGGGCCTTCAGGTTGGGGGCTGGTTCCTTAACCACAAGCCAACAACCGCCAGGTGGATGGATTATTCAGACGGAGCATCGATAAAGACCTAGGTGTGAGATGCATGGCGCCTCCGCTGGGTTCTACTATAGACGTTTCCTGTGCGGCGCTTCGATAAAAGTCAAACCTGTCTGTGCTAACTACAAATTCCCTAATCAGCCTAATTATGAGCTAAGCCATATAGCTGATAAGTATTGTTTTAATGAATAGAGTCATCATTAATAACGCTAGACTAGCATTTGAACTGATGCATATGATTCAATTACGGAGGCTCTCATTACAGAGCCATAAATAGTAAATGCAGTTATATGGGTGAAGGATATTAGCATATTAGCCGACTCGAGAGGGACAGCTGTAATTTGGACATCAGAATAAGCACACCACGGGGAACCCGGTCCACATAAACATGATGTGTGTACGCCGCCAACTCTGTTGAGGTCATTTTTTCTTAGTAGTTTGTGTTTACCATGTTGTTCAGAGCAGACGGCGTGACCCGGAGGGACCGGAGCTCCGCAGACTGTGGCCTTTATCTCCAGATTTAAAATTAAAGCACGGTAGCAATAAACCAATTTTATTATTATTATGCCAAAGAAATAGATTTTCTGTGGATCCATCCATCCATTATCATTCTGGGACTGCAGGGTTCCCCATGCCCACCTATGAGAGAATGTTTCATCCAGGACAGAGCGCCGGTCCATCGCTGGGCACACACTCACTCACACTGACTATACAACAGCAATTTAGAGCAGAATATTTACCTTGACTCCATGTTTTCGGACTGTGTGAGTACAAGTCTGATGAGATAGGGGCGCTGTAGCTCAGTGGTTAGGGCATTGGGCTATCAATCTGAAGGTTGGGGGTTTAAATCCCAGGTCCATTGAAGTTACCAGTGTGGGTCCTTGAGTAAAGCCCTTAACCCTCATTGCTCCAGGGATGCTGTGATTAACCCTGTGCTCACCTTGTAAGTCGCTTTGGATAAAAGCGTCCAATAAATGACCGAATGCAAATGTAAATGTATCAGATTATATCTGTAATCCGATTCGGATTCATCAGATCAGACGTGTCCACAAAGGCAATTTAACAAATCAAATCTGAGCCACATCAAAACAGATTCAGAATCAGATCACTGCAGCACTGTGATGTAATCAGTCAGAACATCTGCAGTGATGATGTTTATAACCGTAAACTAAGAACCAATGAGAGACATGTCATGGTGACGGTGTAGACGTAGACGTCCTCTGTGCTCTGAGATTAGACGACGGCTGAGATTTGTTCACCCTCAATGACAGCGCACCACATTGTTCTCTTCATGTTTACATGAGTTACATTCACTACATCACAATCCAGAGTTCAGCCAAAACTACATCTTAACTTATAAACAGAGCAAAGCATGCTGGTTAATGTGTCCGATAAGAATTCAGGGTTGTTATTTATCCGGCTGAATGAGCATAACATTTCAACACGACTTTGACATCAGTAATAATCTTACTGTAGCTCATCAACCACGATTAGTTCAAACGCGGAGCTGAGTTTATTAACATGCTGGTTAGCATCGGTGCCTGGACATGTTTATGGCTCCCTGCAGAACGGTAGAACACAATCCCTTTTAGAATCAGCGTGTTCCGCTAAGGTTTAGTGACAAGCAGCGCTTGCAGAACGAACCCTAATAAAAAGCTTTCAATCACACGTCGCTGTTTGGGGCACGCCGTCTTATTGTTGCGGTGCCGTGTTTCTCACGGAACGGATGGAACAGAGAATTAAAGCTTATTAAAGCTCACACTCCTCATTAAAGCCAGTAATCCGCCCGAACCACTCGCCAAGCCAATGCACCGGGACAAACACGGTGGTTATAAGACATAGACAGGCAGGGGACGAGCAAACTGGCGCTTCAGTTCTGTCCTTCAGGTTCGAATCCCAAGCCGGGTGGAGTTTCCATGTTCTCCCCGTGTCCACGTGGGTTTGCTTCGGGTTCTCCCGTTTCCTCCCACAGTCCAAAAACATGGATTCTAGGTCCATTGGCTGCTCTAAATTGCCCCATAGAGTGTCTGTCTGTGTGAGTGAGTGTATGCACCCTGTCCTGGGTGTATCTGCCCAAATGTTCTCCCCTGGATGGATTAGAATAATGGAGGGATGGGATGGATTTGGTTTGCTGTAGTCTTAAGCAGTTCACTAAACCAATAACACACACACACACACACACACACACACAGAATGCAGTTCGTCCTGGGTGCTGCTCTACTTTAGGCTCACGTGTCAAAGGAATGATGCATGTCTGAGGAATATGTCGGAGCAGGACGGAACCCAGCCTCGGCGGACGGCATGCACAACATTTCACCATGAGACGTTGAGTGCAACACAAAACACAAAAAGACTTTAACAACAGCTCTATTGAAGACTGCAACTATTTGCACATTGAATTTGTAGTTTTGGGAGTTTTTAAAGATTTTTTAAAGATTGAGAGGTGCAGACGGTTTTGTTGTCTATCTGTTGTTTGCATCTTTTCCTATTCTCCGTCTGCCTTGCGTACACGTCGATATGGCAGAATTATGAGGGACAAAACAAGATAAAAGAGGCAAAAAAGGTACATCAGCAGAACCTGGAACTGAAAATGACTGTAAATGCTTCTGAATGTACAGGTTTTATCACTCGAGTGTCAATTGGTTTAATGCTATACGTCCTGCTTTCAACAACATGAAGACACACTGACCGTGTTTAACGACCGCGCTGAATAAAAAGTTTAGAGTTTTTAATGTATCCTGCCTCTAATGCTGATGCACTGAAGCTCCAGTAGAGGCTGCTGTTTCAGTGGTAGTGAGGAATCCCAATCCTGCCCACCATCCAGCAGAGATTAAACATGTGCTAAACCTTTGGATGGCAACCCATCTATATCCCTGTCTCCGTATATTAGAGGCTAATCTCATGGGCGATATGGTGCCTCATCTGCCCCTTTTACCCCATGTGACTCAGATGTACCCACGTTGTGGGTGCCGCTCATATTTCAGATTCAACCGTGTGACTGCAGAAATATCTGAGTTATTGAACGTAATAAGTCCGACAGCACACTTCCACACCAATCAGCATCTAGGTTTCCTTGTGTGTGTGTGTGTTTGTGTGTGTGTGTGTGTGTGTGTGTGTGTGTGTACATTTCCATCTCCCCCAATTTGCACAAGAAACTTGTCAGTGTCGCGAGAGGAGATGAAAGACGAAGAGAAAGAAATGAGAGAAAATCAGCTTCTGGTCTTCAAACACAAGCGAATTATTTTTAGGGGTAATATTAATCATGCACACACACAAACACACACACACACAAACACACACACACAACATGCGTCCCTCCTGTGGAGACCGCTGATTTATTCTGTGACATGCTCTGCCTCGAGGCGATCACACTCTTTAGCCAAGCGATCTACAGCAACATCAACAAACTCAGCGTCATTAAGAAGTTCACACACTGACACACAAACACACAAAAGAGCAGCGACATATTTCTTCGGACGCGAAGACGCCTTTTTCTTCCGCCTCTTACACACACACAGCATCGCTCCATTAGGACGTTACCATGTTGTTGGGTTCAGGAAGTAGGGCAGCGTACACACTCATTAACACACATTAACGTCGAATGTGTACAAACCACAGGACAGGCTTACACACTTACACATACACACACACACACACAATCGAACAACATAACCAACAAGAGGTAAAATACAAACTGTGAAACTGATCCAGTAAATATGTATGAATTAATTAACATACAGTTAATAAATACCATATGAAGAGGATGATGATGGTCAGGAGGAGGATAAACAAGATGGGGACCAAGGGTGTTTGAGGGAGAGCACAGGAAAGACGTTTTGAAGACAAGCATAGGGAGGTGAGATGATGAAGGTAGTTTGGACATGTTCAGAGTTACAGAGGAGTGAGGAGGTGCCACCAGGCAGGAGGAGGAGGAGGATAAACAAGATGGGGACCGAAGGTGTTTGAGGGACAACACAGGAAGAACGTTTTGAAGACAAGCATAGGGAGGTGAGATGATGAAGGTAGTTTGGACATGTTCAGAGTTACAGAGGAGTGAGGAGGTGCCACCAGGCAGGAGGAGGAGGAG
>JAFMOD010000623.1:3104-22398 GCA_019802435.1 Corydoras maculifer
GTTCTCTGTGTTCTCTGTGTCCTCAGAGTTCTGTGTTCTACGAGTTCTCTGTGTCCCCCGAGTTCTGGATTCTCCAAGTTCTCTGTGTTCTCTGTGTCCTCCGAGCTCTCTGTGTCCTCCGAGCTCTCTGTGTCCTCCGAGCTCTCTGTGTCCTCCGAGCTCTCTGTGTCCTCCGAGCTCTCTGTGTCCTCCGAGTTCTCTTGGGTTCTCTGAGTTCTCTTGGGTTCTCTGTGTTCAGAGTTCTCTGTGTCCTCCGAGTTTTCAGAGTTCTCTGTGTCCTCCGAGTTCTCTGTGTCCTCCGAGTTCTCTGTGTCCTCCGAGTTCTCTGTGTCCTCCGAGTTCTCTGTGTCCTCTGAGTTCTCTGTGTCCTCTGTGTTCTGCGTGACCGGTTTGGTCTGTTTGATGAGAGATCCACTGATCATGGCAGCAGTTTACCTTGGAATTGTGTTTTTAAAGCTACAGAGCGGATAGACCTTTAACCTTTATTATTATTATTATTATTATTATTATTATTATTATTGTTGTTGTTATTATTATTGTTATTATTCAGGTCACGCAGTCGGTCGTTTCCCTTTTTTAAATACCCCTCATTAATCCCACAGAGCAGTGTCAGTATGGGACGAACAGGTGATCTGCTGTGTGATCTGAGGGAAAAGTCACAACAACATCCTTTATGACCTTTAATTGAATAACTTTATGACCTTAATTCACTTATCATATGAATTCTATTATAAACTTCCATTTTTCTGGAAAGTGCTTTACATTTCATCCATCCATTATCAAATTCACAATGGGGCAAATTCACAATGGGGCAAATTAACAATGGGGCAAATTTGATCGGCGCGTTGAATGCTAAACCAATTTGTTCCTTTATATACTCTGTTTGCCCCCTTTCCTCTGTTCTTTGATGATCTGGACCCCCACAGAGCAGGTATTATTGGGTGGTGGATAATTCCATGGTAGCTCAGTGGTCAGGACGTTGGGCTATCAATCAGAAGGTTGGGGGTTCAAATCCCAGGTCCACTGAAGTTACCAGTGTGGGTCCTTGAGCAAGACCCTTAACCCTCATTGCTCCAGAGATGTTGTGATGAACCCTGTGTTCACCTTGTAAGTTGCTTTGGATAAAAGCATCCAGTAAATGACCAAATGTCATGATTCTCAGCAATGCAATTACACTGGTATTGTGGTGGTGGATTGACGGGAGGATTTTTTTTAAAATCCTGTATCCGTTTACTGAAAATACACTGTATTGTACACATCCACCTCATTGCGCCACCTTGTAGCTCATCTGTTGCTGCACCATTTGTGTTAGTCATCCTCTAATCCTTATCCGTGCTCACAAGGCTCAGCCTACATGATGTTGGAGGCTGGACATTTTTCGCTGGACGAATGTTTTGGTCCAGAAGTGACAAGATGGAGGTGTGTCATAGAGTGTACAGTTAGTGGATATAGGGTTTCATTTCCAGCAGCACAACACACACTAACACACCTGCACCACCATGTCTGTGTCACTGCAGTACAGAGAATCATCCACCACCCTAATAACACCGGCTCTGTCCATGGTCCTGATCATCGGAGAACTGAGTAAAGGGGACTAACAGAGAATGAAGTGAACCATCTGCTGGGGGGTGTAGCAGATGCTCCTCGGTTCCAAAGGTGGAGCTTGCAGCTGTGGAATTCTGAGGCAAACCCACTGGTGAAAGTGTGTGTGTGTGTGTGTGTGGGGGGGGGGGGGGCGATGGCCGTGGGATGCATTAGGAAGGTCATTGGGTCAAATTTTGCTTTTTAGGCAAAACATGCAAAAACGCCCGGGTCCCCTGTAGACTCGCTCGGAGAGTTTTGCGTAGCGTAGTGAACATCCAGACGACGACTGCCCCCATCTACAACTTACAGTGATGTCATTTTGTCCCAAAGGCGGACGGGAGAGTCAGGCACTGCTGCTGGAGCTTATGAAGGCATCCCGCTCAGGATTTTATTTTTCGAGGTCAAATAAAAAAAATCAAAACACAAAGAAACCCTCCCCCCAATATTAAATAGATGTTTTTGTTTATTTTTTATTTAAAGAGCGTGTGGCATGCTGGCTTAGTGGTTAGCACGTTCACCTCTCAGGCCTGGGGATCCAGATTTAAATCCCATTCAGGGTAAAGTTTGCATGTTCTCCCCGTGTCCACATGGGTTTCCTTTGGGTTCTCTATTGTTTTCTCACAGTCCAACAACATGGATTCAAGGTGAATTGAATGCTCTAAATTGCCCCATATAGTTTGTGTGTGTGAGTGAGTGTGTGCCCAGTGATAGACTGGCATCCTATCCTGATTTAAATTAGTTATTGAAAATTAATAAATGAATGAGGACGGCACGGTGGCTTAGTGGTTAGCACATTCGCCTCTCAGCGCTAGGGATTCCCGGTTCGAATCCCCATCTGGGTGGAGTTTCCATGTTCTCCCCGTGTCTGCGTGGGTTTCCTCCGGGTTCTCCGGTTTCTTCCCACAGTCCAAAAACATGGATTAAGTTAATTGAATTCTCAAAAATTGCCCAATTTAGAGTGTGTCTGTGTGAGTGAGGTGTGCCCAGCGATGGATTGGCGCCCTGTCCTGGGTATATCTGCCCAGCGCCCGAGACGTTCTCCCCTGGATGGGCATGGGGAACCCCACCGCCACCCTAATAGAGGATAAGCGGAAGATAATGAATGAATGAATTGAAAATTAATGAATGAATAAGGGGCGGCACGGTGGCTTGGTGGTTTAGTATGTTCCCCTTTCAGCGCTAGGGATTCTTAGTTCGAATCCCAACTTGGGTGGAGTTTGCATGTTCTTCCCGTGGATTTCCTCCGGGTTCTCCGGTTTCCTCCCACAGTCCAAAAACATGGATCAAGGTCAATTGAATGCTCCAAATTGCCCCATATAGGAGTGTGGGAGTGAGTCTGTGTCCAGTGATAGATTGGTGTCCTGTCCTGGGTGTATCTGTCCAGCGACCAAGACATTCTCCCCCCCACATAATAGAGGATAAAGCAGAAGAGGGTGAGGATGGTAGCTCGGTGGTGAGGTTGTTGGGTTATGAATCTGAAGGTTGTGGGTTTAAATCCCAGGTCCACTGAAGTTACCGATGTGGGTCCCTAAGCAAGACCCGTAACACTCATTGTTCCAGGGGTGCTGTGGTCAACCCGGTGCTCACTTTGTAAGTCGCTTTGGGTAAAAGCGTCCGCTAAGTGACCAAAAAATGTACATGTGGCTGTAGAGGTTTGATTGGGCAAGCAATGCATTACAGTCATCAAGCTGGGATAGGATTACATAAAAAAACCCAAGGAGAAATGCGGGTTGATGGTTTGACGACTCCATAATGAAGGTTCTATCGTTTGTGTTTTTGTCCTAATTCCATGATGTTTGGTTTTTCAGAAATGGCGAGCGATCGCAAGGCCATCCTGACCGACGATGAGGAGGAGCAGAAGAGGCGTTACGTCCTGGACGAGCCGTTTAACACCCTCTCGCTTGGGCAAACGGCAAACAGCACGCCCTCCAGTCAAACCGCGACACCTGCTTCCTCCGGCACAGCACCACCTCCACCTCCACCTCCACCTCCGTCCTCCAATGCAGGCTGCATGGAGCGACTCTGCCTCAGTATAGACGAGCATCTATTGGTCTCCAAGATCTTTTATTTTTTCTTCTACGCGGCATACGGCTCCCTGCATCCCCTCCTCGCCGTGTACTACAAGCAGCTGGGCATGTCGCCCGGCCAGAGCGGCCTGCTGGTGGGAATCCGCTACTTCATCGAGTTCTGCAGTGCCCCGTTTTGGGGCGTGGTGGCCGACCGGTTTAACAAGGGCAAGGTCGTTCTGCTTTTCTCCGTCTTCTGCTGGGTGGTGTTCAACTGTGGCATCGGCTTTGTCAGGCCAGCCAACGTGACTTGCCAAGAAGTGGGACCGGTTGGTCCTCCCCAAACCAACGTAACTGGAAACCAGACCAGACACCGGAGAGACATAGAGTATTATCTGCCTGAGGGTTTACATGATGCCTACACTTACCAAATGAGGGTTCGGAGAAATACCAATGGGACGGATCCATCCATTAACCCTACTCCCCCATCTCCACAATATGTCATAATATACAACAAAGAGCAGGTGGACACCATCTTCCTGGTGATCCTGCTGGTCATCATCTTCGGGGAGTTCTTCAGCGCGCCGGCAGTAACGATCGTCGACACCGTGACCCTGCAGTACCTTGGAAATCAGCGGGACCGTTATGGTCTTCAGAGGATGTGGGGTTCCTTAGGCTGGGGTATAGCCATGCTGTCCGTTGGCATTGGAATCGATCACACGCAAACCATCCAGAACATCCTGGGCACTGGGTGCGTTTTAAAAGACTTTAAAAACTACCGTATCGCCTTCATCGTCTTTGGCGTGTTAATGGCCGTGGCCCTCATCATCTCCACCCAGTTTAGCTTCGACCCGCACCCTGAATCCGAGCCTCGGCCGCAGGGCAAGGACGTGGAGATCCCTAACGTGGTCCAGAACGTCTCTGATTGCAGTTCCGAGGAGGTCCCTGTGACCCCGAGCTCCGGCGGTCAGCCGGATTTTCCGTTCAAGGACCTGCTCCGGCTTCTGTGTGGGATCCGCTACGGCTCTGTCCTCTTCGTGGCCTGGTTCCTGGGATTTGGGTATGGTTTTGTATTCACGTTCCTCTTTTGGCATCTGGAGGACCTGCATGGAACCACCACGCTGTTCGGGGTGTGCTCGGTGTTGAATCACATTTCGGAGCTGGCCGCCTACTTCATCAGCCACAAACTCATCGAGCTGGTCGGCCATGTGAGGTATGCGTCCACGATCTGCTACACAATGTTTAGATGTAACCAGTGGCCACTTTATTAGATTTGCCTTCATGATTTCACCCTCATGCGCCTCATCCGCTTCACTGATTATAGAGATGGTCTTTGTAGTTCTGTAGTTCCATTCTGTAGTCCATCTGTTTCTCTACGTACTTTTGTTCTCTGATGATCAGGAGCCCTTCAGAGCAGGTATTATTTGGGTGGTGAAGGATTCTGGTGGTGGGTGGTGCTGTGGCCTAAGAAAAATCCACCAATTAAAAATGTCCCCCACGATTCTACATCTACAAGGTGGGGCAGTAGTTTGGAAGTGTGTAATAGAGTGCACAGTGAGTAGATACAGGGTTTAAATTCCAGCAGCACTGCTGTGTCTGATCCACTCGTACAGCACAACACACACTAACACACCACCACCATGTTAGTATCACTGCAGTACTGAGACACATCCACCACCCTAATTAAAGTCTGTTACGGTCTAAAGACCGCAGTGAGGGTTGGATCCGCTACTCGGAAACAACACAGTCTGTAGGCGGAGATTGGTTGCCAATCAGAGGTTTATTATCCATACACAAGGGTAAACAGGGAGACGTAACGCTGACAGATGGACACAGGAACTGCGGAGCTTGGGTTTGACGTCACGGCGTAGTCGGCATCAGACGTCAGCGGGGCCGTGTTCCAATCCGCAGGACACTCAAGGGTGGAGTGTGGCTAAAAACCAGGCAGCGGCGGCAGGATGGTGAACTGCATACATAGAACACAAAACAAGATGAGAACCAGGCACGGACACAACGGTAGGACAACAAGGCGTGAGCGAGACGAGGGATGTGGACGAGGGATGTGGGCCAGAGTGGACGAGGCGTAGCAAGGGCATGTGCACAAGAACCAAGACCAACTAGCACCGAGGGATGGGAGTGAGCTGCTTAAGTAGGGAACAGTGATAGGGGAACCCAGGGGCACAGAATTACAGGGGCGTGGAGACCAGACTAATAAGGGGCGGAGCTACCCAAATACAGCCACCCTTCTTGACAGACCCTAACAAAACCTGCTCTGTGAGGGTCTACAGATGGACTATAGTCTGTATTTGCTGGACTACAAAGTTCTACAATTGGAACATATATGTGGAATTGATCCAACACACAAACATCCTCTATTAGGGTCGTGGGGGGGGGGGGTTTCCCATGCCCATCCAGGGGAGAACGTTTCGGGCGCTGGGCAGATAGACCCAGGACAGGGTGTCAATCCATCGCTGGGCACACACTCACTCACACAGACACACTCTATATGGGGCAATTTGGAGAACTCAATTGACTTGATCCATGTTTTTGGACTGTGGGAGGAAACCGGAGAACCCGGAGGAAACCCACGCAGACACGGGGAGAACATGGAAACTCCACCCAGATGGGGATTCGAACCGGAAATCCCTAGAGCTGAGAGGAGAACATGCTAAACCACTAAGCCACCGTGCCGCCCGTCTAATAAATTAAGAACTTTTCATTCATTCATTATCTCCCGCTTCATCCTCTATTAGGGTCGCGGTGGGGTTCCCCATGCCCATCCAGGGGAGAACGTTTCGGGTGCTGGGCAGATACACCCAGGACAGGGCGCCAATCCATCGCTGGGCACACACTCACTCACACAGACACACTCTATATGGGGCAATTTGGAGAACTCAATTGACTTGATCCATTTTTTTGGACTGTGGGAGGAAACCGGAGAACCCAGAGGAAACCCACGCAGACACAGGGAGAACATGGAAACTCCACCCAGATGGGGATTCGAACCGGAAATCCCTAGTGCTGAGAGGAGAACATGCTAAACCACTAAGCCACCGTGCCGCCCATCTAATAAAGGAATAACTTAATAAATATAATGTTGAACTTTCACTCTAATGGTAAATGGTTAAACCATGTTGCACACAGGATACTGAGCATACGAAACATCAAAAGCACCAAATTTCCTGTTGATGCCAACAGACTGCAGACTGAAATCTGTAAACGCTTATGCCGTGCGACAAGATTGTTCGTTTATTGACTCTAGTTGAATTCAAATTCATATTAACACTGGACGTCCATGGTCCTCCGAGCCTCCTATATTCATTCATTCATTATCTCCCGCTTATCCTCTATTAGGGTCGCGGTGGGGTTCCCCATGCCCATCCAGGGGAGAACGTGTCGGGCGCTGGGCAGATAAACCCAGGACAGGGCGCCAATCCATCGCTGGGCACACACTCACTCACACACACACACTCTATATGGGGCAATTTTGAGAATTCAATTGACTTGATCCATGTTTTTGGACTGTGGGAGGAAACCGGAGAACCCGGAGGAAACCCACGCAGACACGGGGAGGACATGGGAACTCCACCCAGATGGGGATTCGAACGGGGAATCCCTAGCGCTCAGAGGCGAACGTGCCAAACCACTAAGCCACCGTGCCGCCGCCTCCTATGTTCTTTTGGTTAATAAAGATGTTGGCTGTAGAGGTTTGAAACGCCCTTGTGTGCAGTTCCATCACATTAAAGAGCCGAACCCACAACCAGTCCGGCTGTATGTACATTTATGACCTGTACTGTGTGCTCAAGGCTTACGTATATCCTCCTGAGGAAGGCCGTGTGGTGAACACATGCCGCCTTGTTGACAGAGAGATGAATTTATTCTGCCGTGTAGAAGGAAATCTGCAGGAACAGGGCTCGCCCGCCCCATGGCGTGGTAATCGGATGGTTAACGGCGATTAAAGAATCTTTCCTCGTGAATAGAGAGTGTTTACAGCGGTTGGCTGCCCCCTGCATGGGTTTTGGTTTGGGTTTCACCTGCAGAGAGTAGTTGGGGGGGGGGGGTGAGGGAGAGGAGTGCTGATGCATATCCCTTTCGCGAAGCCAACGTAGACCTGCTGTGGAAAATGGAGGCGGTCTGTACAGATGCGTTACGGGTATCAGATGTCGGCCTGATGCTGTACCCATGTGCTCGTACCTGTAGGTTCTATTCTGGTCCAATGGCACCCGATTCCACATTAGGTCAAAATTTGAGTTGTTAGGGAGGGTTAGCTCAGTGGTTAGGGTTAGGGTGTTGGACTATGAATCTAAAGGTTGGGGGTTCAAATCCCAGTCCTTGAGCAAGACCCTTAACCCCCATTGCTCCAGGGATGTTGTGATGAACCCTGTGTTCACCTTGAAAGTCGCTTTGGATAAAAGCGTCTGCTAAATGACCAAATGTAAATGTTCTGTACAGGTGTAGTTTGTGTTTGATCCTGAAACAAACTGAATGAGTTACAGATTAGAGTTTGTTTCGATGATTCGGTGACGTTGTGCTGTTTATGTTGCGTTAAGTACTCAATCAGTACTCTGTGTACGCCTATAACCAAATATTGGTCCTTGGTCTGAAATCAAGTTTCTTTAATGATGTCGAAATGCAGACATTTTTTGTTTGAAGTGGCTTACAAGTGTACCAACATGAGGGTTGGGATCAAGCCATGATGTAGCACTGTGGAGCAATAAGGGTTAAGGGCCTTGCTCAAGGGTCCACATTGGTAACTTGGGACTTGAACTACCGAGCTTCAAGTTCAAGTGATTTATTTATGTCGCGCTTTTGACAACAGTACGTCGTCACAAAGCAGCTTTACAGAATGAAAAGCCTTTAAACCCCCAAAGAGCAAGCCGAAGCGACAGTGGCAAGAAAAAACTCCCTGTTATGTTGTTATTTAAGGAAGAAACCTTGGGAGGACCAAGACTCAGTGGGGGACTCGTCCTCCTTGAGCGGCCAGCAGCAACAACAATGTAGGACAGCCATGTCCAGATATTTAACAACTGGAAAACTATATGCGAGTCCATTAGGGGGCGTTCTGCAGGACCGCCAGTCCAATTGATATTCAGGTTCCATCCAGTGTTCGTCAGCAGAGCCATGGATGAAGATCTCCAGGAAGCTTCAGATTGGTAGTTCAACACTCTACTGATGTTTTTTTTAACGCGTCAAGCTTTTTACGTCAGATGAATCATTAAACATCAGAGATGCACCAGATATTCATGGGGGGTGGGGGGTGGGGGGTGGGGGGGCAAGGTGAATTTCACAAGAGCAGGAATGGACTTTCTATACAGAATGTTTGTAAAAGTACTTTCAACTGCTGGCTGGTGAATCTGTCAGACCCCATGTTACTGTATCAGCACTCTGTCTTCATCTCTGGACTCTGTGGTTGGACAAACCATGTGTGAGAATAGAGTAGATTAAATTAGATTCACCTTTATTGTCATTGTACAGAGTGCAAGTACATGACCAATAACATTTTATATGTATGTATATATATATATATATATATATATATATATATATATATATATATATATATATATATATATATATATATGAGAGAGAGAGAGAGAGAGAGAGATAGATAGATAGATAGATAGAGTGACACGGTGGCTTAGCAGTTTAGCACGTTCTCCTCTCAGCACTAGGGATTCCTAGTTTAAATCCCCATCTGAGTGGAGTTTCCGTATTCTCCCCGTGTCCGCGTGGGTTTCCTCCGGGTTCTCCGGTTTCCTCCCACAGTCCAAAAACATGGATCAAGTCAATTGAATTCTCCAAATTGCCCCATATAGAGTGTGTGAGTGTGTGTCCAGCAATAGATTGGCGTCCTGTCCTGGGTGTATTTGCCCAGTGCCCGAAACGTTCTCCCCTGAATGGGCATGGGGAACCCCCCCCCCCCCCCAACCCTATTAGAGGATAAAGCTGAAGATAATGAATGAATGTGTGTGTGTATATATTTATTCATTCATTCATTATCTCCCGCTTATCCTCTATTAGGGTCGCGGTGGGGTTCCCCATGCCCATCCAGGGGAGAACATCTCGGGCGCTGGGCAGATAGACCCAGGACAGGGCGCCAATCCATCGCTGGGCACACACTCACTCACACAGACACACTTTAAACGGGGCAATTTTGAGAATTCAATTAACTTGATCCATGTTTTTGGACTGTGGGAGGAAACCGGAGAACCCGGAGGAAACCCCCCCCCCCCCCCCCCCCCCCCCCCCCCCCCCCCCCCCCCCCCCCCCCCCCCCCCCCCCCCCCCCCCCCCCCCCCCCCCCCCCCCCCCCCCCCCCCCCCTATTTGTATGTATGTCTCATGCTCCCCAAACCTCCTCTCTTGATCTTCATCTTGAAATCCATCCGTGTCATCAGAAGAACAGATCTATTGATGGAACATCTATGGCTCTGCCGACGAACACTGGATGGAACCTGAATATTAATTGGACCGGCGGTCCTGCAGGACGCCCCCTAATGGACTCGCATATAGTTTTCCAGTTTTTCCAGTTGTTAAATATCTGGACATGGCTGTCCTACATTGTTGTTGCTGCCTGGCCGCTCAAGGAGGACGAGTCCCCCACTGAGTCTTGGTCCTCACAAGGTTTATTCCTTAAATAACAACATAACAGGGAGTTTTGTCTTGCCACTGTCGCTTCGGCTTGCTCTTTGGGGGTTTAAAGGCTTTTCATTCTGTAAAGCTGCTTTGTGACGACGTACTGTTGTAAAAAGCGCGACAGAAATAAATAACTTGAACTTGAACTTGATCATAACGTTGTTGAACCCAAACCCGACGGTCAAATCATTTTTTTGGTTTTAACTTTTGAAAGCTCGTTTCGCAGCATCACTGTTGCACATCAGGACGTTTGATTGCGGTAGCGTTGCAGACCGCGTGGAAACCTTTTGGTCCTAATGACCTTTCTAGCGCTTGGCTCTCTGCGGTTACAGCAGCGACGCTCTGATTGAGCGGCTTCCTGGTGTTGACCACAGTCTGCATGTCTCCACACATTTGCATCAGGCTGTGCAGGAAACCCACAGGCTTCGGAAACTCACTGTCTTAAGTCATCTTCCGTTGCACTGCAGGGTTCGTCGCCGTGTTCTCTGCTCGTCCGTTTCTATCTCCAGCATCAGGCTGAAGTACACTGAAACTGCACAACCAGACACGTTCAGTGCACCACCCTTTCACTTCTGATCAGACTTCCTGTCAACTTGGAGAGGGGGGGGGGTGGGCTCCTGGTGTCTCTTTCTACATGGCTCTCATAGAGCCTGCAAACAAAACGCCAGTCTCTGAGGTAACGTGATCTCTGTAAGATGTGGCCGTGAAACTGAGACGCAACGGTGGTGGAGAGCCACGGGGACATTAGTGAGGCCGGACTGACAGGAATGCTTTGTGCACCAGTCATTTTCACCAAACCATGTTTTTAGGAAACATTCATTCATTATCACCCGCTTTATCCTCTGTTAGGGTGGCGGTGGGGTTCCCCATGCCCATCCAGGAGAAAACGTTTCGGGCGCTGGGCAGATAGACCCAGGACAGGGCGCCAATCCATCACTGGGCACACACTCACTCACTCAAACACACTCTATATGGGGCAATTTGGAGAACTCAATTGACCTTGAATCCATGTTTTTGGACTGTGGGAGGAAACCGAGGCCAACGTGCTAAACCACTAAGCCACCGTGCCGCCGTTTTTAGGAAACATTCATACTGAAAGGACCTTCCCCAAACGGTTCCCACAATTTTAGAAACTAATACATAAACAGGCGGCACAGTGGCTTAGTGGTTTGGCATGTTCTCCTATCAGCGCGAGGGATTCCCGGTTCGAATCCCCATCTGGGTGGAGTTTCCATGTTCTCCCCGTGTCCATGTGGTTTCCTTCGGGTTCTCCGGTTTTCCTCCCACAGTCCAAAAACATGGATCAAGTCAATTGAGTTCTCCAAATTGCCCCATATAGAGTGTGTGTGTGTGAGTGAGTGTGTGTACAGTGATAGATTGCCCCCTGTCCTGGGTGTATCTGCCCAGCGCCCGAAACGTTCTTCCCTGGATGGGCATGGGGAACCCCACCGCGAACATAGGATAAAGAGGAAGATAATGGATGGATAGTCTGTATTTCGGCTGATCGTGGGTGTGGTAGCTTAGTGGTGTTGGACCATAAATCTGCAGGTTGGGGGTTTAAACTCCAGATTCAACAAACCTGCCGATGTGGTCGCCTAATTTGACTTTAGTTGCTCCTAAGGTGCTTTAAACCCAACCATCATGTTGTAATACTTGTAGGTCGCTTCAAAATAAGTGTCTGTAAAAATGACCTTATGTTTATGTATTCATTTATTCATCCATTATCTTCCTCTTTATCCTCTATTAGGGTCGCGGTGGGTTTAGTACGTTCTCCTCTCAGCACTAGGGATTCCTGGTTCGAATCCCCATCTGGATGGAGTTTTCATGTTCTCCCCGTGTCCACGTAGGTTTCCTCCGGGTTCTCCGGTTTCCTCCCACAGTCCAAAAACATGGATCAAGTCAATTGAGTTCTCCAAATTGCCCCATATAGAGTGTGTCTGTGTGAGTGAGTGAGTGTCCAGTGATAGATTGTCCCCCTGTCCTGGGTGTATCTTCCCAGTGCCCGAAACGTTCTCCCATGGATGGGCATGGGGAACCCCACCACGACCCTAATAGAGGATAAAGCTGAAGATAATGGATGAATAAAAGAATCTGTAGTTATTGGGGCGCGGTTGCTCAGTGGTCAGGGTGTTGGGTTATCAATCAGAAGGTTGGGGGTTCAAATCCCAGGTCCACTGAAGTTACCGATGTGGCTCCTTGAGCAAGACCCTTAACCCTCATTGCTCCAGAGATGTTGTGATGAACCTTGTGCTCACCTTGTAAGTCACTTTGGGTAAAAAGGCGTCCAATAAATGACCAAATGGAAACGTAAATGACAATGAGGAGATTATTTTGTCCTCAATTAATGTTAATGAGCATGTTCATTCATTCATTCATTCATTATCTCCCGCTTATCCTCTATTAGGGTCATGGTGGGGTTCCCCATGCCCATCCAGGGGAGAACATCTCGGGCGCTGGGCAGACAGACCCAGGACAGGGCGCCAACCCATCGCTGGGCACACACTCACTCACACAGACACACTCTAAACAGGGCAATTTTGAGAACTCAATTAACTTGATCCATGTTTGTGGACTGTGGGAGGAAACCGGAGAACCCGGAGGAAACCCACGCAGACACGGGGAGGACATGGAAACTCCACCCAGATGGGGATTTGAACCGGGAACCCCTAGTGCTGAGAGGCGAACGTGCTAAACCACTAAGCCACCATGCCGCCCTAATGAGCATGTTTTGAAAATAAAATAAAATAACTATAACTAACCATTCACACACTGTACGGACTGAATGAAGTCAGGAGGGCAACCGAACACTGAATCACAGTTTGTGGAGTTTTATTACGAGTTCTTTCTGTGAATTGAGCTGAAGTGAGAACTGAGTGTTTGTTTGTCACAAAGAGGAAGTGAAAAGCCTGCTGTTCCTGCCAGTCTGTTGACTTTAGCTCTGAGAGTCTGCTGCTGGCGGCCACGGGTATTTACCTGCTGTAAAAAGGGCATTGGGCAAACAAGTCCTGGGTGAGCTCAGCGCTCAGGATCCTGGATTTTATTAAGGTCCAGGTGTCTGAATAAAAAGCTCCAATCATGAGTTTGACCTCATCATGTGACCTCGAATTGCAAAATGCAACCACTTTCCCTCAACAATATGGCAGCCATGTTGGTGCACTGCGCTGTTAACAAGAGCAGCCTATCTGGGTTACCTTACCAACATGGCGGTCTCTCTCTCTCTGCCATGTAGACATGAATGGGTTATTTTGGGGTAAATAAAAACAAATGGTACAGTTCTAAGGAAAATGAAGTGATGAACGATGAGCATATATTCTCTCATAAACTCATTGCTTTGGCGTTTTTAATATATAACCCTCCCCCATTGAGCATCCACATGATCTACTGGAGGGAATTTCTGACGTCTGTCAGTGATTTGAAGTTAATGCTGAATGACATGGTGATTTATTAAGTTCAGGGTTGTATTCTGCTGCATCACATTGATTTTCTGACAAATCATGTCTTTAGGGTGACCAGATGTCCAGTTGAAAGTCAGACTCCAGTTATTAAGCGTGTTTTATAATCTGCCATTGGACGGCTGTGTTGTCTGTTATCGGGGGAGAGTCGGGCTGTTTGAATGTCAACCAATCGGGAACGCGGAGGCATGTTAAGGGCGCGCCCACCAACCCAAACAATGCAAATTAGGTCATATATATATATATATATATATATATAAATATATATATATATATATATATATATATATGGCGGCATGGTGGCTTAGTGGTTGGCATGTTCTCCTCTCCGCACTAGGGATTCCCGGTTCGAATCCCCATCTGGGTGGAGTTTCCATGTTCTCCCCGTGTCTGCGTGGGTTTCCTCCGGGTTCTCCGGTTTCCTCCCACAGTCCAAAAACATGGATCAAGTCAATTGAATTCTCAAAATTGCCCCATATAGAGTGTGTCTGTGTGAGTGAGTGTGTGCCCAGCGATGGATTGGCACCCTGTCCTGGGTCTATCTGCCCAGCGCCCGAGACGTTCTCCCCTGGATGGGCATGGGGAACCCCACCGCGATCCTAATAGAGGATAAGCGGGAGATAATGAATGAATATATGGCGGCACGGTGGCTTAGTGGTTTGGCATGTTCTCCTCTCCGCACTAGGGATTCCCGGTTCGAATCCCCATCTGGGTGGAGTTTCCATGTTCTCCCCGTGTCTGCGTGGGTTTCCTCCGGGTTCTCCGGTTTCCTCCCACAGTCCAAAAACATGGATCAAGTCAAATGAATTCTCCAAATTGCCCCATATAGAGTGTGTGAGTGTGTGCCCAGTGATAGATCGGCATCCTTTCCTGGGTGTATCTTCCCAGCGCTCAAAACGTTCTCCCCTGGATGGGCATGGGGAACCCCCCCCCCCCCCCCCGCGACCCTAATAGAGGATAAAGCTAAGAAGATAATGGATGGATGGAGATATATATATGTCCCACTTTGTCCCACACATAGTCTTTGTCCCACATCTGGTGAATTGGAATCTGGTCACCCTATCTCTCTGTATAGCTATAAAATAAGCATAGGGCCTTCCCCAAACTGTTTATCTCTTTGTATATTGCATCAAGGCTTACACAAAAGTCTGGCCAGACACTCAACAACCACTTTGAATAAATTACATTGTCTTGTTATTTATTTGCTTTGGTTGCAAATAGGCGGCATGCTGGCTTAGTGGTTTGGCATGTTCTCCTCTCAGCACTAGGGATTCCCGGTTCGAATCCCATCTGGGTGGAGTTTCCATGTTCTCCCCGTGTCCGCGTGGGTTTCCTCCTGGTTCTCCCACAGTCCAAAAACATGGATCAAGTCAATTGAGTTCTCCAAATTGCCCCATATAGAGTGTGTGTGAGTGAGTGTGTGTCCAGCGATGGATTGGTGCCCTGTCCTGGGTCTATCTGCCCAGCGCCCAAGACGTTCTCCCTTGGATGGACATGGGGAACCCCACCGCGACCTTAATATATAGGATAAAGCTGGAGATAATGAATGAATGGTTGCAAATCGAGATATTTCCAGTTAAATATATATGATGTTTTTATTAATCTGTAATTCATGCGCAGTGTCTTCAGGTTTTTTTTTTTGTTGGTATCGATCTCATTGTTTAGCAGTGAAGCTCAGCCTCTCTGCTCGCCTTGCTGTAATTTAAGCCCGGCGTTCTAACAGGACCTCAGGGGTGAGTGTAATCTAATCCCGCCATTAGCCAGGCTTGATGCTGCATGCATTAGCCATCGATTCTGTGGCTTTCCAGCTCTTCGGGATCAATCCGAAAACACAACGTCCCGACCAAAGACGGGAAATCTGGCCAACGCTGAGTGCGTGGGGTGAGGCGCTCATTTGCATTGGTGTGTTCCGTGTCCCAGGGAGGTTTGCATACCAAAGCCGACACCACTTTGTTTAGTAAAAAATCCACCCCGGCGCTCGACTGAAGTTTCAGATTATTTTACGTATCAAAGGTTTCGTTTGGGGGCGGCACGGTGGCTTAGTGGTTTAGCATGTTCGCCTCTCAGCACTAGGGATTCCTGGTTTGAATCTCCATCTGAAATGTTTTCCCCGTGTCCGCGTGGGTTTCCTCCGGGTTCTCCGGTTTCCTCCCACAGTCCAAAAACATGGATCAAGTCAATTGAGTTCTCCAAATTGCCCCATATAGAGTGTGTCTGTGTGAGTGAGTGTGTGTCCAGTGATGGATTGGTGCCCTGTCCTGGGTTTATCTGCCCAGCGCCCGAAACGTTCTCCCCTAGATGGGCATGGAGAACCCCCCGCGACCCTAATAGAGGATATATAGATAAAAGCGGGAGATAATGGATGAATAAATTTTTCTTTGCAAAAGAGAACCATTCTGAATCCTCGCTGTTGGGGTTCGAGACTGGCAGGTCCAGACCGGGGCCGTAGCGCGGCGCTGCTCTAATTGGTGCGGCTGAAATGCGTGTTTTTACCCTTTTTACCCCCCCACCCACCCACCCACCACCCCGGCCCAAAATAACCCACGGCGCGAGGTGTCCGTAGCGCTCGAGAGCATCGTTCTAAAGTTCAGTGTCATTCAGAAGAACTTGGAAATAACATTGACCTACCGCTGCCCAACGTCTGAGGAACCTTTCGTGTCCTCTGTGGGTTCCTCCACACACAAACTCACACACGTTCTAACGGCAGATAGAAATAAAGAAATGAAAAACAAAACAAAACATTATACTGCTCCACAAGTATCAGGACAGGGAGGCACGGGGGCTTAGTGGTTAAGCATGTTCTCCTCTCAGTGCTAGAGATTCTCGGTTCGAATCCCCATCTGGGTGGAGTTTACATGTCCTCCCCGTGTCCGCATGAGTTTCCTCCGGGTTCTCCGGTTTCCTCCCACAGTCCAAAAACATGGATCAAGTCAATTGAGTTCTCCAAATTGCCCCATATAGAGTGTGTGTGTGTGAATAAGTGTGTGTCCAGTGATAGATTGTCCCCCTGTCCTGGGTGTATCTGCCCAGCGCCCGAAACGTTCTCCGCTGGATGGGCATGGGACACCCCCCCCCCCGCGACCCTAATAGAGGATAAAAGCGGATGATAATGGATGAATAAATATTGATCTCTTCTAAGATCTTTTTCAACCTTCTTCTGTATCTGCTGTTGGGAATGTGAAATGTCCCGTTTGTAGGACAAACAAAGGTTTTTCTTTGATGAGTTTGTTGTCAACTTAAACATTAAAAAGCTGTAACCTATGTGTGTGCTTTAGCATAGGGGGGGTGTTTATGGGTATATGGTGTTTAAATAGTCATTATGGGTTTTGCTATGAGGATCTTAAATGCTACTGAAAACAAACACTACATTTAGATCTAGTCTAATAATTATTTTATACTACACTTGATGAAGTAATAATAAGTATTTAATATATTAACACATTGCTGGTCAGTAAAACATTAAGGTTCCTTTAGAAAATAACATTAAACTGTTAAAGTTCCATTTAGGTTCCCATTATAAAGCCCACAGGGTTAAGAGACAGCCATCCATTATATTCCTCTTTATCCTCTATTAGGGTCACAGCGGGGGGTTCCTCATGCCCATCCAGGGGAGATCGTCTCGGGCGCTGGGCAGATACACCCAGGACAGAGGGGCAATCCATCACTGGCCATACACTCACTCACACACACTCTATATGGGGCAATTTGGAGAACTCAATCCAAATTGATCCATGTTTTTGGACTGTGGGAGGAAACCGGAGAACCCTGAGGAAACCCACGTGGACACGGGTAGAACATGGAACCTCCACCCAGATTGGGATTTGAACCGGGAATTCCCAGCGCTGACAGGAGAACATGCTAAACCACTAAGCCACCGTGCCGCCCCGGTAAAGAGACAGGTTAATGAAAATGTATCAAGAACATTCATTCATCCATTATATTCCTCTTTATCCTCTATTAGGGTCACGGCGGGGTGTTCCTCATGCCCATCCAGGGGAGATCGTCTCGGGCGCTGGGCAGATACACCCAGGACAGAGGGGCAATCCATCACTGGCCATACACTCACTCACACACACTCTATATGGGGCAATTTGGAGAACTCAATTGACTTGATCCATGTTTTTGGACTGTGGGAGGAAACCGGAGAACCCGGAGGAAACCCACGTGGACACGGGGAGAACATGGAAACTCCACCCAGATTGGGATTTGAGCTGAGAGGAGAACATTCTAAACCACTAAGCCACCTGCCGCCTGTTGGCAACC
The DNA here is from genome assembly GCA_019802435.1 of Corydoras maculifer. Taxonomy (NCBI): domain Eukaryota; kingdom Metazoa; phylum Chordata; class Actinopteri; order Siluriformes; family Callichthyidae; genus Corydoras; species Corydoras maculifer. The sequence goes on from JAFMOD010000623.1 coordinate 21,044, forward strand.
TAAACATTAAACAGCTGTAACCTGTGTGTGCTGTAGCATGAGGGGGTGTGGCTCTGGGTATATGGTGTTTGAATAGTCATTATGGGTTTTGCTATGAGGATCTTAAATGCTACTAAACACTCTTCTGTAAATACAGTCGCTGAGCCGCGCCCCGCTCTGGGGGAATGCCACATAGACCTGCCGATGCAGGTTTGGCCTCCGCGTGACTCAACATGATGAAAACAAACACTACATTTAGATCTAGTCTAGTCTCATCATTATTTAATACTACACTTGATGAAGTATTATTAAGTATTTTATATATTAACACAAAGGTTTCTTTAAAAAACAACATTAAACTGTTAAAGTTCCATTTAGGTTCCCATTATAAAGCCCACGGGGTAAAGAGACAGCCATCCATTATCTTCCGCTTTATCCTCTATTAGGGTTGCGGGGGGGGTCCCCATGCCCATCCAGGGGAGAATGTTTGGGGCACTGGGCAGATACTCACAGGACAGGAGGGCAATTTATCGCTGGACACACACTCACTCACACAGATACACTCTATATGGGGCAATTTGGAGAATTCAATTGACTTGATCCATGTTTTTGGACTGTGGGAGGAAACCGGAGAACCCGGAGGAAACCCACGTGGACACGGGGAGAACATGGAAACTCCACCCAGATGGGGATTCGAACCGGGAATCCCTAGTGCTGAGAGGAGAACATGCCAACCACTAAGCCACCGTGCCGCCCCGGTAAAGAGACATGTTAATGAAAATGTATGGAGAACAGATAAGCATTATAATTAATGTTTTACAACAACACACACACACACACACACACACACACACACACACACACACTGTACGCATGCCTCACGACACGTTACCCACACTTCAGGGGCAGTGTGTAGTGGTAATGCTTGTGTGTAGGTGTGTGTAGCGCGCAGGGCAGTGGGTTGTGTTTAATACATGGTTCGGTGGGTCGGGTTTAGTGCGGGGGTCACGTTTGTGTGTATGTGTTTGTGAGTATGTGTATGTGTTTGTGTGTATGTGTTTGTGTGTATGTGTGTGTGTTTATGTGTTTGTGTGTATGTGTTTGTGTGTATGTGTATGTGTTTGTGAGTATATGTGTATGTGTTTATGTGTATGTGTTTGTGAGTATGTGTGTGTGTGTTTATGTGTATGTGTTTGTGAGTATGTGTATATGTGTATGTGTATGTGTATATGTGTATGTGTATATGTGTATGTGTTTGTGAGTATGTGTTTGTGAGTGTGTTTATGTGTAGGTGTTTGTGAGTAGGTGTTTGTGAGTAGGTGTTTGTGAGTATGTGTTTGTGAGTATGTGTTTGTGAGTATGTGTTTGTGAGTATG
>JAFMOD010000623.1:24328-37431 GCA_019802435.1 Corydoras maculifer
GCTCGTGTCCCTCCATAGCTCGTGTCCCTCCATAGCTCGTGTCCCTCCATAGCTCGTGTCCCTCCATAGCTCGTGTCCCTCCTCTGGCTCCCTGTAGCTGCTGCATTCAGTACAAGTCCCTGACTCTGGTCTACAGGACCATCTCTGGATCTGTCCCCTCCTACCTTCACTCTATCTTTTCAAAATCCACTCCGACTCGTTCACTTCGCTCCGGTGATGATCGCCCCCTGGTGGTTCCACCTCACCGAGGAGCTCATTCTCACTCCGTGGTGTTCTCCACTGCAACATGGTGGAACCATCTTTCCAACTCTGTCCGTAAGGCAGAATCACTGAGCAGTTTTAAGAAACTACTGAAGACGCGTCTCTAACAAATACCTGTTATAAACAACAAAAAAAAAGGCGGGGGGGGGAGGGGAGGGGAGGGGGGGGCGCAGCATCAAATAACAATCAGGTTTGATGATTTTACAGTATGGCTGGTTTTCTGCAGAACTTCTGACTGTTTTTCATCCGTAAGTCGCTTTGGATAAAAGCGTCTGCTGAACAACTAAATGTAATGTAATGTAAATAGGGGCGGCACGGTGGCTTAGAGTTTAGCATGTTCTCCTCTCAGCACTAGGGATTCCCGGTCTGCGTGGGGTTTCCTCCGGGTTCTCCGGTTTCCTCACACAGTCCCAAAAACATGGATCAAGTCAATTGAGTTCTCCAAATTGCCCCATATACAGTGTGTGTGTGAGTGAGTGTGTGCACAGCGATAGATTGGTGTCCTGTCCTGGGTGTATCTGCCCAGCGCCCAAGACGTTCTCCCCTGGATGGGCATGGGGAACCCCCCCCCCCGACCCTAATAGAGGATAAAGAGGAAGATAATAAATGAATGTAATGTGAATAGGGGTGGTGGGTTGGGTTTACCATAAACCATGAACTATCTGCAGTTAGTTAAAGCTACTAAAGAGTTAAATCGGATTGTAAAGCAGAGTGTTTCACCTTAAACAAAGCCTCGTTTTGTCAGAGGGCACATTGTGCAGTCTGGGACATTGAGCTTATTGTTCTTTGTTATTGTGTCCTGTTATTGTGTTATTGTTCTCTGTTATTGTGTTCTGTTGTGTTCTTGTGCTAAAGTCCCTTCACACCTGTCGTCCTTCTGCAGAGTTCTGTACATCGGCCTGGCATGCAACACCGCACGCTACCTCTACATCTCTTACCTGGAAAACGCTTGGGTGGTCCTGCCAATGGAGGTCCTTCAAGGTAAAGAAAATAAAGCTTGATAATCTGTCCGCTTCGGCCTGTTAAATTACCAACAGGGCGGCGTGTAATCTGGACGTCCCTCGGTTCAGCTAAGGCCATAACACAGCAGCAGCGTTTTTTTTTGTTTTTTTTTTCCCCTACACCACTCCCATTCTGGCAAATGCAGAACAAACACTTACCGGCCTCTTTATTAAATTCACCTCCTGGTTTCTCCACTCGGTGTCCATTTTATCCACTGACCTTATAGAAGGACGTCAATAACAGACTGTAGTCCATCTGTTACTCTGCATACTTTACTCTGATTTAGATCAGGATGGTGTTTTTTGGTGTGTGTTGTGGATCAGATCGGAGGTTCGTTCAGGTAATCCATCTTGTTGCGCCACCTTCTGGATGTAGAATCAGAGGCAGTACGTCATTGGTTAGTGTTAGTCATTCCCTCATCCTTTCAGTTCAAGTTATTTATTTATGTCGGGATTTTTACAACAGTACGTCGTCACAAAGCAGCTTTACAGAATGAAAAGCCTTTAAACCCCCAAAGAGCAAGCCGAAGCGACAGTGGCAAGACAAAACTCCCTGTTATGTTGATATTTAAGGAAGAAACCTTGTGAGGACCAAGACTCGGTGGGGGACTCGTCCTCCTTGAGCAGGGGGGCAGTAACAACAGTGTAGGACAGCCATGTAGAGATATTTAACAAATGGAAAACTAAAAACTGGAAAACTATATGTGAGTCCATTAGGGGGCGTCCTGCAGGACCGCCAGTCCAATTGATATTCAGGTTCCATCCAGTATTCGTCAGCAGAGCCATGGATGAAGGTCTGACTCCACCTCCAGAAAGCCGGTCACACCTCAAAAGAAACAGACAAGGAAGGCAGTTAGAGCTGATAATAAAGCATTTAATTAATAAGTCATTAATTGACACAGTGCATCATGTGACTCCGGCATCACCGACTAGAGCAGCAGAACTAAAAGAGGCAGATCATGCAGGGTACATAGTTAAGAGGGCTCCCCAGAACAGCATCATTTCAGCGCCACACCCCCCCATTAAGGATGAGGTGGGTGAAGCGGTGAAACGACAGCACACACTGATCACAGATTACCCCCCCAACACAGCCAAGCCTGAGATCTACATCTTAATCTACAGGGGATTAATTAAACGCCAGATTAAATAAATGTGTTTTTAATTTATTCTTAAAGATTAATAGTGATTCAGAATCACGAACGGTAACTGGAAGGCTGTTCCAAAGTTGAGGAGCCTTGTGGGAGAACGCTCCTCCACCAGCCGTCATTTTATTTATTCTAGGAGCTAAGAGAAGACCAGCACCTTGAGATCTGAGCTCACATGTTGGCTTGTACGATTGAATCAGCTCACTCAGATACTGTGGAGCCTGATCATGTAGAATTTTATGTTATCAATAAAATAAAATCAGTGATCATCACATGTCACCCCATTCTGGAAACACTTTAGGGAAGGCCCTTTTCTGTTTCAGCATTACTTTACTGCATCCTGAGTACAAATCAAGGCCCATAAGGTCATGGTATGTAAATTTTGTCCCTCCCTGTCATATGGGACAGGTTTTTTTTTTTTTAAAGCACAGGAACAAGGTTTATAAACAAACTGCATTAAAACACATCGTATGCAAATTCGGCCGCCATCCTGTCCCTCTGCATTCCGTCTCCACACCGTGTCTCTCAGCTCGGCTTGTTCAGTCTGGCAGGTGTGTTCATTTCTATTACATTAGAGACCGCAAGCACCATATGCCCCGAAACCCTAAACTTTAAAGTCCTCATCTCAACCCTTCTGAATTTATTTGAGACGAACTAGAACAACGATTGAATGAACAGACAGACAGACATTCAATCATTCATTATCTTCCAATTTATCCTCTATTAGGGTCGGCGGGGGGTTCCCCGTGCCCATCCAAGGGAGAACGTTTCGGGCGCTGGGCAGATAGACCCAGGACAGGGCACCAATCTATCACTGGACACACACTCACTCACTCACACAGACACACTCTATATGGGGCAATTTGGAGAATTCGATTGACTTCATCTATGTTTTTGGACTGTGGGAGGAAACCAGAGAACCCGGAGGAAACCCACTTGGACACGGGGAGAACATGCAAACTCCACCCAGATGGAGATTCAAACTGGAAATCCCTAGAGCTGAGAGGAGAACATGCTAAACCACTAAGCCACCGTGCCACCCGACAGACACATTTAAAAATATTGTTAAGCATTTTTAGAAGAATGGAAGCTTTTCTGGGTATAAATAGGGGGGACATTTAAAGGGTCTTAATACCTTTGTCCACATGCTGCCGGTTCCCCGTACAGGGTATGTTGCCATGGTGACGCTTTAAGCACCGCTGTCCAGATGTTTGCACAAGACTGTAAACATTAACATAAACATCACGGTATCTGATATCAGGGTGGCATGGTGGCTTAGTGGTTTAACATGTACTCCTTTCAGCGCTGGGGATTCCCGGTTCGAGTCGCAATCTGGGTGGGGTTTCCATGTTTTCCCCGTGTCCGTGTGGGTTTCCTCCGGGTTTCTTCCCACAGTCCAAAAACAAGTCAATTGAGTTCTCCAAATTGCCCCATATAGAGTGTTTGTGTGTGAGTGAGTTTGTGCCCAGCGATAGATTGGCGTCCTGTCCTGGGTGTATCAGCCCAGCGCCCGAGACGTTCTCCCCTGGATGGGCATGGGGGAACCCCCCCCCCCCCCCCCATGACCCTAATAGAGGATAAAGCTAAAGATAATGGATGGATGGGTATCTGATAAATTATTTTTTTTTTGTTTTGTTTTTTCTGTGTCATTGAACCTCAATCCGAAACGCTAAAGTGCTTTTGGGCAAGGCTTCTAATCCCAGTTGCCCCATCTCTCAGTATGGGTGTTTGTGTGTGTGTTTCACTGTATGGATGGGTTACATGTGGAGAGCAAAATGGATCTTTTTTTTTTTTTTTTTTTTTTTTTTCACCCAGCGCTATTCATGAAAGCAGTCTTTAAACGCGGCGTCATTCCCGGCATTGCCATGTTGGGTGTGGCCTCAGCATCGAACCGCACCGCCATTGAAATGCTGACGGGATGTTTGTGCGTCAGACCCGTTCCTGTTCCTAATGCGACAAGCTCGACGTGAAGCCTGACGAACCTGCTCCATAACACAAGAGTGACGCTCGTGACCTCTCCACTCCAAATCCAGGTCATGTTGTTCAGGACGCCGAGTCGGAGACAAGGTTCATAAGAAGCTAATGAAGGCTCTAAATACTCTACATTCCACATATGAGGACGTGGTGGCTGGTTAGGGTGATGGGGCATCAATCTGAAGGTTCTGGGTTCGAATCCCAGCTCCACTGAGGTTACCCATGTGGGTCTTTGAACAAGACCCTTAACCCTGATTGCTCCAGGGGGGCGCTGTATCAAACCTGTGTTCTGACCCCAAACTAATTGGGATGGTTGTGAATGGCTTTGGATAAAAATGTCTGCTGAATGGCCAAATGTAAATGAAATATGACCATAAGTATGTAGACAGTACATCAGCTCACACCTACACTTGGCTTCCCACACTTTATTTAACTTTAATGACTTTATTTCAGGGCGGCACCGTGGCTTAGTGGTTTTGCATGTTCTCCTCTCAGGGCTAGGGATTCCCGGTTCGAATCCTCATCTGGGTGAAATTTGCATGTTCTCCCCGTGTCCGCGTGGGCTTCCTCCGGGTTCTCCGGTTTCCTCCCACAGTCCAAAAACATGGATCAAGTGAATTGAGTTCTCCAAATTGCCCCATATAGAGTGTGTCTGTGTGAGTGAGTGTGTGTCCAGCGATGGATTGGTGTCCTGTCCTGGGTGTATCAGCCCAGCGCCTGACACGTACTCCCCTGGATGGGCATGGGGAAACGCAACCCTAATAGAGGATAAAGCGGAAGATAATGCATTTATAATGATTATTATTAATGATGATCCATAGATAACACTCTGAAGGCGTCATGCAGAACCTCAGAGAACACATTCATATCATCAATGTCATCAGTTCAACGGAGATGAAAGGCTCATTCGGCTATTTTTGGATCGTATTCAAAGTCCACTGCATCATCTCCTATTAGTGTCGGCATTGAGGGAGTCCAGTCGCCGTGGTAACACTGTTCAATCATGCTGATGTCATCATCCCTCACTGAACTGAGATGATCAGAGAAGACTCGGAGAACGATGCAGGACGTGGATTTTTATTATGTTGAACTTCATCACGGGAACTTAAAGACGTTTTAACCAGTTGGATGCAGTTTGGTTCTCGATAGTTAACGAGAATATCTTCAGCCACATTCTTCAATGACGTCCAGGTGGTTTTCTCTGGTTCCACCAGTAGATCACATATTTACAGGGCGATCAACACCCCGTTCTTACATCTCGTTTTGATCCGCTCTTTATGGACCACCTTGTCTTAAATATTGAAAACCTCCTCAAAGTTTTATGGAAAATGGAGCCAAAGATGTCTTTGCTGGGTCCAGGGTTCATGTGTCACATTTTCCTGTGAACCGCTGATGAATCGACCAGTTCCTTTCTGGGTCTTGTGACTCTTTTTATGACTCACTAATGAATCATTCAGAAAATAGTTTTTTCAATAGGTTCAAAATGCACCAGATTCACCCAAGGCGTCACATTTTCAAGCACTAATTTATTCAGTCAATTACATTTACAGCTATGGGCAACAGGAACTAACCAAATATGCAAAATGAAAATGAATTATTTACAGCTCTCAACCAGTATAACCAGTACTGGGGCAGATACTGGTGCTCGTGGGGCAGGAGGCGCGGGGTAACACCCTTTCAGGTTTCTATAAAGACACACAAACAAAAACATTCCCTCACACCCTCTGACACAGGAGCAATTAACTATTTTTAGTTCACATGCAACATGTTATTAAACTGTGGGTTGAAACCCATACCGATGTGAGGAGAACATGCAAACTCCACACGGAAATGACCTAGAAATCAAACCCCACCTTTTCACCTTGCCTAAATATTTCCAAGGTCGGTCTGTTCTGTCTGAAATAAAGTCCATCCATTATCTCCCGCTTTATCCTCTATTAGGGTCACGGTGGGGAAGGGGGGGGGTTTCCCCATGCCCATCCAGGGGAGAACGTTTCGGGCGCTGGGCAGATAGACCCAGGACAGGATGCCAATCTATCACTGGACACACACTCACTCACACAGATACACTCTATATGGGGCAATTTGGAGAACTCCATTGACTTGATCCATATTTTTGGACTGTGGGAGGAAACCGGAGAACCCGGAGGAAACTCACAAGGACACGGGGAGAACATGGAAACTCCATCCAGATTTGGATTCGAACCGGGAATCCCCAGTACTGAGAGGAGAACATGCCAAACCACTAAGCCGTCGTGCTGCCCCCAATAATAATTATAATAATTAAGATTATTCAGGGAATCGAACCCGAGCACTAAACCCAATCACGTCACTGTAAGAGATCGACTTCAAAAAGCTGAAGCTTGACCCCTGGGTCTCTAAACACTGCAGGCTCATTAGCTATGAACGCGTGAACATTAATTTGCACGTAACCCGTCACACTGTGTCGCTCAAATCAAAATCCGCCAAAGTCGGAGTGCACCAGGCTGTTAAAGGGAACGGCAGGTGACCTACTGATTGGTTCATTACACTTAAAACCCAGTCATGAAGCACGTTATCATGATAATAATGACCCCCCCCCCCCCCCTGAAGATCGTTAAAAACTCCAGCATTCAGAACATTCATTCGGTAAAAGTCACTGACTCTGGTCTACAGAACCATTTCTGGATCTGGCCCCTCCTACCTTCACTCTATCTTTACAAAATCCACTCCGACGCGTTCACTTCGCGCCGGTGCTGATCGCCCCCTGGTGGTTCAAGTTCAAGTTATTTATTTCTGTCGTGCTTTTTACAACAGTACATCGTCACAAAACAGCTTTACAGAATGAAAAGCCTTTAAACCCCCAAAGAGCAAGCCGAAGCGACAGTGGCAAGACAAAACTCCCTGTTATGTTGTTATTCAAGGAAGAAACCTTGTGAGGACCGAGACTCAGTGGGAGACTCGTACTCCTTGAGCGGGGGGGCAGCAACAACAGTGTAGGACACTAATGTAGAGATATTAAACAAATGAAAAAACTCTAACAACTGGAAAACTATAAGTGAGTCCATTAGGGGGCGTCCTGCAGGACCGCCCGTCCAATTGATGTTCAGGTTCCACCTCACCGAGGAGCTCATTCTCACTCCGTGGCGTTGTCCACTGCAACATGGTGGAACCATCTTCCCAACTCTGTCCGTAAGGCAGAATAACTCGGCAGTTTTAGGAACTACTGAAGACGCGTCTCATTCATTCATTCATTCATTCATTATCTCCCGCTTATCCTCTATTAGGGTCGCGGTGGGGTTCCCCATGCCCATCCAGGGGAGAACGTCTCGGGCGCTGGGCAGATAGACCCAGGACAGGGCGCCAATCCATCACTGGGCACACACTTACACACACACACTCTATAGGGGGCAATTTGGAGAACTCAATTGACTTGATCCATGTTTTTGGACTGTGGGAGGAAACCGGAGAACCCGGAGGAAACCCACGCAGACACGGGGAGAACATGGAAACTCCACCCAGATGGGGATTCGAACCAGGAATCCCTAGAGCTGAGAGGCGAATGTGCTAACCACTAAGCCACCGTGCCACCTGAAGACGCGTCTCTTTAACAAAAAAAAAAAAAAAAAGGAGGGGGGGGGAGGGGAGGGGGAGGGGCGCAGCATCGAAAAACAATCAGGTTTGATGATTTTACAGTATGGCTGGTTTTCTGCAGAACTTCTGACTGTAATGTTCTCATTCGTAAGTCGCTTTGGATAAAAGCGTCTGCTGAACGACTAAACGACTGAATGTAAATGTCAATGTAATGTATAAAAAACCTTGGATTGTTCAGTTGGATCCCATGCAGCAGCGTCACTGACTGATGGTTTAACAGCTGCAGGTTTGTTCACTGTGTTCTCATTGGTTCTGCAGGTCTGACTCACGCCTCCATCTGGGCTGCGTGCATCTCGTACCTGAGCGCAGCCGTTCCTCCGGCACTGAGGACGTCGGCGCAGGGCATCCTGCAGGGACTCCACCTGGGACTGGGCCGGGGCTGCGGCGCCATGGTGGGAGGAGTCTTCGTCAACTACTTTGGTACGTCCGCAGCAAAGACGCATGCAAACACGGACCACGCCCTGAGATTTTGCAGGATTGGCGAATGTCATGTGACCAGTTTGGTGAAGCCTTTCTGTTGAAGGCGTGTGCCGTGGGAAATGTGAGGGAACTTTTATTTGTGGGTTTGAATCGAGGCTGCAAAAACATAAAAAAGGACATTTTTGGAAATTGGTGAAGGTGTGGGGCGGCACGGTGGCTTGGTGGTTTAGCATGTTCTCCTCTCAGCACTAGGGATTCCCGGTTCGAATCCCCATCTGGGTGGAGTTTGCACGTCCTCCCCGTGTCCGCGTGGGTTTTCTCCGGGTTCTCCGGTTTCTTCCTACAGTCCAAAAACATGGATTAAGGTCAATTAAGTTCTCCAAATTGCCCCCTATAGAGTGTGTCTGTGTGTGTGTGAGTGAGTGTGTATCCAGTGATAGATTGGCATCCTGTCCTGGGTCTATTTGCCCAGCGCCCAAAACGTTCTCTCCTGGATGGGCATGGGGAACACCCCCCCCCCCCCCCTCTGCGACACTAATAGAGGATACAGCAGAAGATAATGGATGGATGAAAGCACGAAATCACACTTAAGGTGGCAGAGTGGTGTAGAGGTTCACACCACCACCTTATTTTTGCCCCTATATGGTGTGTGTGTGTTTAGTGAAGAACTGGCGCCCTGTCCTGGGTGTATCTGCCCAGCGCCCGAAATGTTCTCCCCTGGATGTGCATGAGGAACCCCCCCCTGCGACCCTAATAGAGGATAAAGCAGGAGATGATGGATGGATGGATGGTGGACGTGTGTGCAGAGGATGAGGAGGGAGTCAGTGCAGGAGCTTTTACAGAACAATTACATTTTCTAAGCAAATGTGACATTTCTATTAGAATTGCAAATACACAGAGTACAACCCGAGCTTCCTCTCTACTTAAAGGGACCATACTCGAGAATGTGGAAGAAAACTTTGCCAGAGATAGTGGACGTTATAGCTGAGAGGACCAACTCAGAAATGTTGTTAAAGCTTACAGAGTTCTTAGAATACTGTCCGTATAGTGTGTATTAGTGATCGACCGATATGGGTTTTTTATTGTCTGATGTTACAAATAGCAGTATATAACAGTATATTATTCATTACCTCTATAAGGGTCGCGGTGGGGTTCCCCATGCCCATCCAGGGGAGAACGTTACGGGCGCTGGGCAGATAGACCCAGGACAGGACGCCAATCTATCACTGGACACACACTCACTCACACAGACACACTCTATATGGGGCAATTTGAAGAATTTAATTCACCTTGATCCATGTTTTTGGACTGTGGGAGGAAACCGGAGAACCCGGAGGAAACCTACGCGGACACGGTGAGAACATGGAAACTCCACCCAGATAAGGATTCGAACCGGGAATCTCTAGTGCTGAGAGGAGAAGAATGTGCTAAACCACTAAGCCACTGTGCCGCCCTATAACAGTGTATATATATATATATATATATATATATATATATATATATATATATATATATATACACTCACGGGCCACTTTATTAGGTACGCCATTTTAGTAACGGGTTGGACCCCCTTTTGCCTTCCGAATTGCCTCAATTCTTCGTGGCATAGATTCAACAAGGTGTTGGAAGCATTCCTCAGAGAGTCTGGTCCATATTGACATGATGGCATCACACAGTTGCCGCAGATTTGTCCGCTGCACATCCATGATGCGAATCCCCCGTTCCATCACATCCCAAAGATGCTCTATTGGATTGAGATCTGGTGACTGTGGAGGCCATTTGAGTCCAGTGAACTCATTGTCATATTCAAGAAACCAGTCTGAGATGATTCCAGCTTTATGACATGGCGCATTATCCTGCCATCAGATGTTGGGTACATTGTGGTCATAAAGGGATGGACATGGTCAGCAACAATACTCCGATCGGCTGGGGCGTTGCAACGATGCTCAATTGGTACCAAGGGGCCCAAAGAGTGCCAAGAAAATATTCCCCACACCATGACACCACCACCACCAGCCTGAACCGTTGATACAAGGCAGGATGGATCCATGCTTTTTATGTTGTTGACGCCAAATTCTGACCCTACCATCCGAATGTCGCAGCAGAAATCGAGACTCATCAGACCAGGCAACGTATTTCCAATCTTCTATTGTCCAATTTCGATGAGCTTGTGCAAATTGTAGCCTCAGTTTCCTGTTCTTAGCTGAAAGGAGTGGCACCCGGTTTGGTCTTCTGCTGCTGTAGCCCATCTGCCTCAAAGTTCGACGTACTGTGCGTTCAGAGATGCTCTTCTGCCTACCTTGGTTGTAACGGGTGGCTATTTGAGTCACTGTTGCCTTTCTATCAGCTCGAACCAGTCTGGCCATACTCCTCTGACCTCTGGCATCAACAAGGCATTTCCGCCCACAGAACTGCCGCTCACTGGATGTTTTTTCTTTTTCGGACCATTCTCTGTAAACCCTAGAGATGGTTGTGCATGAAAATCCCAGTAGATCAGCAGTTTCTGAAATACTCAGACCAGCCCTTCTGGCACCAACAACCATGCCACGTTCAAAGGCACTCAAATCACATTTCTTCCCCATACTGATGCTCGGTTTGAACTGCAGGAGATTGTCTTGACCATGTCTACATGCCTAAATGCACTGAGTTGCCGCCATGTGATTGGCTGATTAGAAATTAAGTGTTAACGAGCAGTTGGACAGGTGTACCTAATAAAGTGGCCGGTGAGTGTATATATAGTTACAAATAGCAGTATATAACAGTATATTATTCATTACCTCTATAAGGGTCGCGGGGTGGTTCTCCATGCCCATCCAGGGGAGAACGTTTCGGGCGCTGGGCAGATACACCCAGGACAGGACGCCAATCTATCACTGGACAAACACTCACTCACACAGACACACTCTATATGGGGCAATTTGAAGAATTTAATTCACCTTGATCCATGTTTTTGGACTGTGGGAGGAAACCGGAGAACCCGGAGGAAACCCATGCGGACACGGGGAGAACATGGAAACTCCACCCAGATTAGGATTCGAACCGGGAATCCCTAGTGCTGAGAGGAGAACATGCTGAACCACTAAGCCACCGTGCCGCCTATAACAGTGTATATATATATATATATATATATATATATATATGTATGTTACAAATAGCATCCCGGAGCATTTTTATAGCGTTACCTAGCGCTTATTATCATTAGTTGGCCAGTTTAGCTGTTCAAGTGGTTGCTAAGCTTACAGTTCCAAAGAGCAGCCAGTAACGAATACTGAGAGCTGAAAGAGAAACCGTTTTCTCTCGTGAGGTGTAGCGTAGTTTCAAAACACCGATCCATTGCCTTAAGCATTGACTGACGTTCTGCCGGAAGACCACTAGGGGTCGCTCTAAGCAAAAGTTAGATCAAAGGACTGTCTTCAGTCATTGAGCCAGAATGACGGAGCTGCCCACAGCGTTGCCTGTAGGCATTGTTTATATATCGGCCGATGCCATCCATCCATCTTCTTCCGCTTGTCCGGGGTTCGGGTCGCGGCGGCAGCAACCGAAGTAGGGAGACATAGACCTCCCTCGTCCCAGCCACCTCCACCAGCTCGACTGGGGGAGCCCCGAGGCGTTCCCCGACAAGCCGAGAGATATAATCCCTCCAGCGTGTCCTGGGTCGTCCCTGGGGTCTCCTTCCAGCTGGACTTGCCTGAAACGCCTCTCTAGAGAGGCGCCCAGGAGGCATCCTGACCAACTGATTAACTGATTAACTGACCAACTGATTAACTGGCTGCTTACAATGCGGAGGAGAAGCGGCTCCACTCCGAGTCTCTCCCGGATGACCGAGCTTCTCACCCCGTCTCTAAGAGAGAGACCAGCCACCCTGCGGAGAAAAACCATTTCGGCCGCTTGTATTGGCGATCTTGCTCTTTCGCTCATTACCTAAAGCTCATGACCATAGGTGAGGGTTGGAACGTAGATCGACTGGTAAATCGAGAGCCTTGCCTTGTGGCTCAGCTCCTTCTTTACCACAACAGACCAGTATAGGGTCCCCATCACTGCTGACCCCGCGCTGATCCGTCTGTCGATCTCAAACTCGATTATCTAAAAAATGCCAAAAATCGGCCCGATTAATCGGCCGGCTGATCAATCGGTCGATCACTAGTGTGAATGAAGGTCGATGGTGACGTTGGTGAACATTAAAACTATCTGCAGGAGCAAAAACTCAGACATTAAGTCCATGCTCTGCCTGCTGGACGTCTGAAGGGTGGCTGCCTTAAATTTCTGTTATCGTTATATACGATGCTTTAATATCTCATTACAAATAAGCTTACAGTTAAGCTGTAATGTCAGTGTGACCTTATCCTACTGCGTTTTTTCAGGTTGCCTTGACAACACTATCTTATTGATAGTGAATGAACACCATGGAATGGTTTAATTCACAATCTAAGGCCCCTGAATCGGAATCAGAATCATTATTTATTGACTTATTTATTGCCCACTTTTTTTCCCTCCGCTGATCATATAGATGGAGTTTGTAGTTCTCCAGTTCCAGACTGTAGTCCATCTGTGTTCTGTTGGTTCTCTGTTCTCTGTTGGTCAGGAGCATCACAGAACAGGGATCATTTGGGTGGAGGATTGTTTATTGTCGGTTCTGCAGTGACACTGATGTGGTGGTGGTGGGGGGGGG
>JAFMOD010000623.1:82675-93149 GCA_019802435.1 Corydoras maculifer
TATTTAAGAAAAAGCCGGGCAACTAAGCGAACCTAACACTGCTTATTTTAATTTGGCGCAATCCCTTTTTTTTTTTGTATAAATATAAAATGATGCAAAAAGATTTGATAGAGGACGGAACGGTTTTAAATAAATGTTCTATTTGTTTACATCGTCGTTTCATCTCGTCAATCACATCATTTAAACTGAATTTAAAGAGCAATTGAACTGGGGAAAAAAAATCGTTTCTGCATCGAAAATCGATTCTGAATCGAATCGTGACCTCAAGAATCGGAGTCGAATCGAATCGCCAGACCCTGAGAGATTCCCCTAATCTTCAAATCCAAAATACGGAAGTACGATGCTTACGTCACACTGAAGCTTTCAAACTACTAACAAAAACATTATTAGTCTTTGTATTTTCTGACCCCCGTCACAACGTGTAAGGTATAATTAGATGTATAAACACTACGAAAGAGGATTAAACTTTATTAAGGTTAAATTCTGCACCTCTGTGAATTTAATGATGCAAATTTCGTTTTGTTTACCTGCATGCGAATAACCTGGTTTTTCCTCCGTGGGGGAAATTAAAGCAGCTATTAAGCAGAGCCCGACTGAAGCCGTTACTGCCGCCTTCATAATTAACAAAAAAAATACAATAAACAATAAATAAAAAGCGATAGCCGCGAAGCTAACAGCGCTAACAGCAGCCTTCACTTTCAAATGAAGTGCGCGAGACGGACAGACCTGACTAAACGAACCAGAGCGACTCGACTCCACTGAACTCTAATAATTTTACATTTAAAATTTGTTTTTAGTTTATTTATTCTCAACCAAATCACCTACATTAATATTTGTTTGCCTATTTTTTTTTTTAACGCTGTATAAGGCTCCCATATTCATTGTGGCTTTAATTATTGGAATTATGTTCCGCTTTATCCTCTATTAGGGTTGCAGGGGGAGGAGAGGGGGGGTTTCCAATAACCATCCAGGGGAGAACGTTTCGGGCGCTGGGCAGATACACCCAGGACAGGGGGGCAATCTATCGCTGGGCACACACTCACTCACACAGACACGCACACAGCCACACTCTATATGGGGCAATTTGGAGAACTCAATTGACTAGATCCATGTTTTTGGGCTGTGGGAGGAAACCGGAGAACCCGGAGGAAACCCACACGGACACGGGGAGAACATGGCCTAACAGTATGAAGGTCTTTAAATCCCATTTTGGGCAGCATGGTGTTTTAGTGGTTTAGCATGTTCTCCTCTCAGCGCTGGGGATTCCCGGTTCGAATCCCCATCTGGGTGGAGTTTCCATGTTCTCCCCGTGTCCGTGTGGGTTTCCTCCAGGTTCTCCCACAGTCCAAAAACATGGATCAAGTCAATTGAGTTCTCCAAATTGCCCCATATGTCCATGTGTGAGTGAGTGAGTGTCCAGCGATCGATTGGTGCCCTGTCCTGGGTGTATCTGCCCCCCCCCCCACCCTAATAGAGGATAAAGTGGAAGATAATGGTTGGAAAATCCAAGTTTGTGGGTTGAAATCCCAGGTCCACTGATGTTACCTTTGTGGGTCCTTGAGCGAGGCCCCAACCATTAAACTGGGATATTTGTAAGATATTTGTATTAAATTTACATTTACATTTGGTCATTTATTGGACGCTTTCATCCAAAGCGACTTACAAGGTGAGCACAGGGTTCATCACAACATCCCTGGAGCATCGGTAGCTTCAGTGGACCTGGGATTTGAACCCCCAACCTTCTGATTGATAACCCAACACCTGAACCACTGAGCTACCGCACCCCTAAATTGTTTGTATAATAACCTAATGTAAAACATCTATCACTGTACAGTGTGCTCAGTTGTACTTTACTTTATATGTAAATTTTTGTTCGTATATTTAAAATTAATTCTGTAGAGTGTTTATTCTGAAGTTTATTGATGTGTCGTGTATATGAGAATAAATTCATTCATTCATTATCTCCTGCTTATCCTCTATTAGGGTCGCGGTGGGGTTCCCCATGCCCATCCAGGGGAGAACGTCTCGGGCACTGGGCAGATACACCCAGGACAGGGCGCCAATCCATCGCTGGGCACACACTCACTCACACACACACACACACTCTAAATGGGGCAATTTTGAGGATTCAATTAACTTGATCCATGTTTTTGGACTGTGGGAGGAAACCGGAGAACCCGGAGGAAACCCACGCACACACGGGGAGGACATGGAAACTCTACCCAGATGGGGATTCGAACCGGGAATCCCTAGCGCTGAGAGGCGAACGTGCCAAACCACTAAGCCACCGTGCCGCCTGAGAATAAATTAATATACTAATACATTATAATCTAAAGTAAACCGAGTCGCCCTGCTGATGATATCGCCTTCGTAAAACTTTTATTTACTTAATATATTTAAAATGAAAACATGCATCGTTCGAATATTTATCAATTTTGTACTTAATTTCACGTTGTTGAGTGTTCAAGTCGTAATGCGACATCGATTAGTTCTCCCTCAGCTCGAGTGGTAACAAACGACAGCGCTGTAGTTCCATTCACAGCGAACTCCCTACGTAGTGCACTTGATAATGGTTAGTGTAGCTTTAAATTGTCTATGTAGCGTTTAGGGAGGAGGGAGCAAGGTGCGATTTAGAACACGAAGCACACGTTTAGTTTTTCGCTTACGAAATAATTTCAAAATAATAAACGTATTAAGTCTTTCACAGACTTTTTAAAACTGTAAAAACTGAACAAATCGTCAAAGTATTAAAAAATTAATAACACTTTGTTATATCGCATGTTTATTTAATGCCATGTTCAATCACCTCAGAAAAAAAGTGTAATCTTTATAATTGTATAATTGTAATTAATTATTTCATTCATTCATTATCTCCCGCTTTATCCTCTATTAGGGTGGCGGTGGGGTTCCCCATGCCCCTCCAGGGGAGAACATTTCGGGCGCTGGGCAGAGAGACCCAGGACAGGGCGCCAATCCATCGCTGGGCACACACTCACTCACTTAAACACACTCTACATGGGGCAATTTTGGAGAACTCAATTAACTTGATCCATGTTTTTGGACTGTGGGAGGAAACCGGAGAACCCGGAGGAAACCCACGCAGACACGGGGAGAACATGGAAACTCCACCCAGATGGGGATTCGAACCAGGAATCCCTAGCGCTGAGAGGCGAACATGCTAAAGCCACTGTGCCGCCCTATAATTGTAATTGTAATTGTATAATTGTATCATGCAGTTCTTTATTTACAATAATCTATATAAAGGCCCAATGAAGGTCACTGCACTCAATACTTTAACGTTAGTCCTACGCATCCTAACAATGGCCTAAGTGAATAAACACGTTGGTTTAAAATTAAATGCTCTTCAGGGCGGCACGGTGGCTTAGTGGTTTAGCATGTTCTCCTCTCAGCACTAGGGGTTCCTGGTTCGAATCCCCATCTGGGTGGAGTTTCCATGTTCTCCCCGTGTCTGTGTGGGTTTCCTCCGGGTTCTCCGGTTTCCTCCCACAGTCCAAAAACATGGATCAAATCAATTGAGTTCTCCAAATTGCCCCATATAGTATGTCTGTGTGAGTGAGTGTGTGTCCAGCGATAGATTAGCGCCCTGTCCTGGGTCTATCTGCCCAGCGCCCGAAACGTTCTCCACGTTTGGGCATGGGAACCCCCCCCCCCCCACCGCAACCCTAATAGCGGATAAAGCGGAAGATAATGGATGGAAAAGCTCTTCATTTTAGGTTTTCATTTCTGCTGCTCGTTACCCTAAAGCACATTTTATATTTATAAAGCACTCCCAAACATTTCTGAACATTATAGAGGGGTTAGCACCTCTGGGGATCCAGGTTCGAATCTTGAACTGGGTGGAGTTACCACGTTCTTTCCCTGTCCGTGTGTTTTTTTTTTTTTTTGGGTTCTCCAGTTTCCTTCTACCGTCCAAAAACACGGATTCAAGATCAAGCGATTGCTCCAAATTGCCCCATATAGAGTGTGTTTGTGTGTGTGTCTGTGTGAGTGTGCCCAGTGATTTAACTACGGACTTGTGGTGTTCTCATTTGTAAGTCGCTTTGGTTAAAGGTGTGTGCTAACATGTAAATGTAATGGATTGGTGCCCTGTCCTGTGTGTATCTGAGAGGTTATTCCTTAATGGGCATTAAGGAACCCTATTATAGGATTAAGCAGAAGACAATAATTGAATTTATTACATTTATCTAAATTGCCCCTATATTGTATGTGTGTGTGTGTGTGTGTGTTTGTGTTTGTGGTTCGAGATGTGGAGGATCCTGCTGAGTCAGCATTAGCATGTAAATGTTTCCACAAACATACCTCACAATGTGGGGCGGCACGTTGGCCTAGAGGTTAAGCATGTTCTCCTCTCAGCCCTCGGGATTCCCGGTTCGAATCCCAATCTGGGTGGAGTTTCCATGTTCTCCCCGTGTCCGTGTGGGTTTCCTCCGGGTTTTCCGGTTTCCTCCCACAGTCCAAAAATATGGATCAAGGCCAATTGAATTCTCCAAATTGCCCCCTATAGAGTGTGTCTGTGTGAGTGAGTGTGTGTCCAGCAATAGATTGGCGTCCTGTCCTGGGTGTATCTGCCTAGCGCCCGAAACGTTCCCCCCTGGATGGACATGGGAACCCTCCTATGTATGTAAGTCACCAGCAACTTTAGTATTATCAATCCTGATCAGATGCTGGTCTGGGTTCGATGCCCAGGTTTCCATCTCTATGTCTGAACCCTTTATTCTGGACATGGTAGGATGTCCATTGAGTTCATGTGCAAACGCTCTCCAGTGATTAGTGGTTCTCTGTAGAATTCGCGGTGAGTGGGTGTGCGGATGGATTATATATGTATTATATTCTTCTTTTTCTGGCTAGGGCAGCATGGTGGGGCAGGAAGGTGGTCCAGCTGTTAGTGTGGTGTTTTTTTTTTACAGGGTCTCCAGTTTCCTCCAACATTCTGAAAACAAGCTGGGGGGTAAATTCAAAATACCTAATGTCCTACCCATCGGAGGTGAATGTATCAATGCACTCGTACCACAGGTCCAGGTTAAATAACAGCCAAGACAAAACTGTGTAACTGAGGAATCCAGTTGTGTGTAGATCCTTCCTGCCGTGGCCACTCCTAAAGAGAAGGGACAAGGGAAACCATGAACACTGATATCGTCTGCCTTTTTTTTTTGTTTATTTTGGATTTGAACATCTGGACAGCATTTCCAACAGAGCAAGAGTGAGCAATTTATTGCCTCCAGTTTACATGTTAGAATTTAGAAGGAAACTCCTGCAGGTACGGGGAGGCAGACTCCACAGAAAGGACTTATGTCAAACTTTGTCCCAACATACTTGGGACACATCTTTTAATCCTTAAATTCAGGTGTTTCATGAAGTTCTATTGACACTGTTAAACACAATCATGCCTTCCGGCCAACTTTAGGTTTCCAACTTCATGGAAACAGTATGGGGAAGGCCATTTTTTTCTGCTCCATCATGACTGTTCCACAATGTGCAAGGCAAGGTCCGTTAAAATCTGGTATAAAGGAACATGACTTCAATCCAATCCAATACCTTTGAGATGAATCAGAATATGGATTGTGACCCAGGACTATTGAGCAATGGGAGTTAGGTGCTTTGCCCAAAGGCCCTGGGAATCGAACCGGGGACCTTCAGGTCGCAAGGCTGTTTCCTTAACCACCAGCCTACAACTGTGAATGGCTGAATGGCTATAAATTTACATAGTTACACTTCAAAATCGCATATAAATCTTAGCGTTGGGTTACGCCTACTGGTCCCAAACCGGAGTGAAGAAGAAGGGTTTGGCAGGCGGTCGCTCTGCTGATGTGTAAAATGCAAAACGGCATAACCGCGGGAGACAATGGAGACAATTCCTGACTGGGCCCCATGGAGCCACACAAAAACCATAATTAACCAACGGGGTGTCCACATATTTTTGCCTGCCAAAAAAAAAAGAATGGTTCATCTCTCTGGAAAGCATAGACGAATCTCTGCTCTCCTTCAGGCACAGGCTTTTGTAAAAACGGGGGGGTGGGGGTGGGGGACGCAGAACCAGAAACTTCAGACAGACCTGATAAAATGTCATCTCACTGCCGCGCTCCGGCTTTGAAATGAAGGGGGATTTTTGTGGTGGGCGAATGCGCAGCAGGCGCCTGCTTTCTCATTTCTCTAGGATGCTGAGACGACAGCGGCTTTTCCTGACAGGCACACCCACGCCGGGCCGAGGCCTCCGTCACGGGTGCTGTCTGTCAGCCGGCAGAGCTCACAGATCTGGAGTCTGCTCTAAACATTAACTGGATTCCATACTGCACCATTATTTCCTCTTTAAATCTGCATGATGATTCCGGTGGTTGTTTTCTCGTTTGGTCGGATGGGTTCTTGTCCTTGGCGGGTGGAGTATTTTAGGGCCTACCTCGTGACGTAAGATCCATCGAGGACAAAAGATCTGGTTGGGTATTGTCTTTGGAATGTCCTTTGTTTGTCTTTCAGAGCTTGAACAATTCTCTTTAATCATCATTTACATCTTAAGTGTCTTGTCATTTTTTTTTTTTCCGTCCTGGATGCGAACCATGGACAGTGGGTGTGTTTTACGATTCGAGTCGGCCCCATGATGTTGACGAAAGGTTCTATAGAATATAAACTCGTATGATTAGACCTGCTAGCTCCATGTTTAGGGTGTGAAGGTTGTGGGTTGATTAAATTAAAGTTGGCCTAATTAAAGCTGGGCGACACGGTGGCTTTGTGGTTTAACATGTTCACCTCTCAGCTCTAGGGATTCCCGGTTCGAATCCCCATCTGGGTGGAGTTTCCATATTCTCCCCGTGTCTGCGTGGGTTTCCTCCGGGTTCTCCGGTTTCCTCCCACAGTCCAAAAACATGGATCAAGTTAATTGAGTTCTCCAAATTGCCCCATATAGAGTGTGTCTGTGTGAGTGAGTGTGTGTCCAGCGATGGATTGGCGCCCTGTCCTGGGTGTATCTGCCCAGCGCCCGAAATGTTCTCCCATGGATGGGCATGGGGAACCCCACCACGACCCTAATAGAGGATAAAGCATAAGATAATGAATGAATAATTAAAGTTGCCAGTGTGGGTTCTTGAGCAAGACCCTTAACCATTGTCCGCGTGGGTTTCCTCCGGGTTCTCCGGTTTCCTCGCACAGCCAAAAAACATGGATCAAGTTAATTGAGTTCTCCAAATTGCCCCATATAGAGTGTGTCTGTGTAAGTGAGTGTGTGTCCAGCGATAGATTGGCGCCCTGTCCTGGGTGTGTCTGCCCAGCGCCCGAAACGTTCTCCTCTAGATTGGCATGAGGAACCCCCCCGCCCCCCCGCGACCATAATAGAGGATACAGCGGATGATAATGAATGAACGAATATATATATATATATATATATATATATATATATATATATATATATATATATATATATATATATATATATATATATATAAGTATTAAGTTTATTGCCCATATTTATATTGCACATTAGTTCTTGCCGTTGCATATTCTTGGTTATTGAACAATGGTTAATGTCATTGCACATTATTCATTTATTCATTATCTCCCGCTTTATCCTCTATTAGGGTCGCGGTGGGGTTCCCCATGTCCATCCAGGGGAGAACATTTCGGGCGCTGGGCAGATAGACCCAGGACAGGACACCAATCTATTACTGGACACACACTCACTCACACAGACACACTCTATATGGGGCAATTTGGAGAACTCAAATGACTTGATCCATGTTTTTTGACTGTGGGAGGAAACCGGAGAACCCAGAGGAAACCTACGCGGACACGGGGAGAACATGGAAACTCCACCCACCAGGAATCCCTAGTCATTGCTCATTATTGGTTATTTTATTGAGGCATTCGTTGTCATGGTATTGATCAATTACATCCTTACATCCTCTCCTCTGTCTCCCTGTTACCCCTCCTGCCCCCCTCCGAGAGGAGTTGTACAGTCTGATGGCATTAGGGACAAAAGAGTTTTTCAGTCCGTTGGTCCTGCACTTGGGAAGGAGCAGTCGGTCACTGAATTTGCTCCTCTGGTTGTTGATGACGGGGTGCAGAGGGTGACTGACATCATGCATGATGTTCAGTAGTTTGTCCATGGTCCTCTTCTCTGCCACCGTCACCAGTCCCCATTTTTAAAAAGGTGTGATGTCACGGAGGAAACATTCGCAGCTTCTTGAAGACACTTCAGCGACGTGGAAACGCCGCTGTGTGAAGATGTTTTAAAAAAAAAAAAACTAAATTAAAAAAGATGTATTTTGCAAACCTTATTTTCGAGAGCTCAGTGAAGCCGAGTGACGTGTTATTAACATGTTCTTCACCTCGCGTCGCACACGCTCATTAACCAGCTGGTTAAAGGCATCAGAGACAATCAAACGGTTTGTACTGAACAACAGTCTTTCGTGTTTCGTGAGCTGCAGGATGTGCAGAGAGACGGGGGAAATTATTAGGAAAAACAGTCACATACAGACAAACGTCGGTTAGAGGAAAAGGCATTGTGGTTTCTTTCATGGTACAAAAAGTCCCATTGACCCCAAAAAAATATGCTTTCTGTAGGAAGATGCCTTTTTTCTGCAAATAAGTTTTTGAAGAAGTGCTACAAGAGTCATGATATGTTCTGCATTACACTACCGGTGTGTGTGTGTGTGTGTGTGTGTGTGTGTACAGGGATTGTAGAAACCAAAATCTGCTTGCACACTCACACTAAGACAACATCGAGTAGAATAGAATAGAAAGTAGAGCTGTGCGGATCGATACAAATATCGATAATATCGATACCAACGCTGGTATTGGTATTGAACAATACTTGCATAAAAAGATCGATACTCAAGCGTTTTGTGCGCACGCCGATTTATCAAAGTCTATTCTCGGAGTCTGTAACGCTGATATCACTGTGGCACAGGCACACACACACACTCAGGAAATTTTGTTTTAAGTTGTGTTAAGTGATATTTTTTTACTCTCCGTTCATTTGAAAAAAAACAGAATTGCACTGAAAGGAAGAAAATTCCTTTTTTTTAAATTGTTTTGCCTAAGAACAATTCTATTTGAAAAAAAGAAACAAAGAAAGAAAAAACTGTCTAGTGAGGGGAGCATTTTTACTTCATATTTGTATCGTCGTTTCTCCTTTTGTACCTCAAAAATATATATTTTTCTCACGTTAAAGCAAACTTTGGTTTATTACTGTTCTATTGTTTCTAAACAAAGATGTTGATTGGGATACATTATTTTGTTGTCACCTACAATGTTTGGCGAAATTCTATACTAGGTCTTTTGGATCAATGAAACTTAAATATTAAAAAGTATCAGTATCGGTATCGAATATCGCGATATTGGCCCTGTATTTACTTGGTATCGAATCGATACCAAAATTCTTGGTATCGCACAGCTCTAATAGAAAGCCTTTATTGTCATTATACACATACACAGTATACATCGTATAACAAGATTTAAGATCCTCCTTAAAGTGCACATGGCATTATATATAAATAGAAAAAAAAAAACAATAGTAAAGACGTGTGCAAGAATGTACTGTGCAAATAGACGTGTTATGTGTAAAATGATGTGCCAATTAGTGCAGGTTCCCGTTTAATATTGTAATGGCTTTGGGAAAGAAGCTGACCCTGAGTCTGTTTGTTTTGGCCCGTATGGACCTGTAGCGTCTTCCAGAAGGCAGCAGGTTGAAAAGGCGGAGGCCGGGGTGAGTATTGCCCTTTAGGCTGATCCTGGCGCTGCTGAGACAGCGGGAGTGGTACTACATTTGGTCATTTATTGGACGCTTTTATCCAAAGCGACTTAAAAGTGTGGAGAGTCCTCTCTGGGTCAGGGATCAGATCTTGCCTCAAGTGGAGGAGTTTAAGTATCTCGGGGTCTTGTTCACGAGTGATGGTAAGATGGGGCATGAGATTGACAGACGGATCAGCGCGGGGTCAGCAGTGATGCGGACCCTATACTGGTCTGTTGTGGTAAAGAAGGAGCTGAGCCACAAGGCAAGGCTCTCGATTTACCAGTCGATCTACGTTCTGACCCTCACCTATGGTCATGAGCTTTGGGTAATGACCGAAAGAACAAGATCGCGAATACAAGCGGCCGAAATGGGTTTTCTCCGCAGGGTGGCTGGGCTCTTCCTTAGAGACGGGGTGAGAAGCTCGGTCATCCGGGAGAGACTCGGAGTGGAGCCGCTACTCCTCCGCATTGAAAGCAGCCAGTTGAGGCGGTTTGGGCATCTGGTAAGGATGCCTCCTGGGCGCCTTCCTAGGGAGGTGTTCCAGGCAAGTCCGGCTGGAAGGAGGCCCCGGGGAAGACCCAGGACACGCTGGAGGGATTATATCTCTCAGCTGATCTGGGAACGCCTCGGGGTTCCCCCAGTCGAGCTGGTGGAGGTGGCTGGGGCGAGGGAGGTCTGGGTCTCCCTACTTCGGTTGCTGCCCCCGCGACCCGAACCCCGGACAAGCGGAAG
>JAFMOD010000623.1:93368-127218 GCA_019802435.1 Corydoras maculifer
CCTGGGCGCCTTCCTAGGGAGGTGTTCCAGGCAAGTCCGGCTGGAAGGAGGCCCCGGGGAAGACCCAGGACACGCTGGAGGGATTATATCTCTCAGCTGATCTGGGAACGCCTCGGGGTTCCCCCAGTCGAGCTGGTGGAGGTGGCTGGGGCGAGGGAGGTCTGGGTCTCCCTACTTCGGTTGCTGCCCCCGCGACCCGAACCCCGGACAAGCGGAAGATCATGGATGGATGGATGGACTTACAAGGTGAACACAGGGTTAAATACAACATCCCTGGAGCACTGAGGGTTAAGGGTCCTGCTCAAGGACCCACACTGGTAACTGCAGTGGACCTGGGATTTGAACCCCCAACCTTCAGATTGACAGCCCAATGCCCTGACCACTGAGCTACCACTCCCTGAGTGCAGGGTGTGCAGTGGTTGGTTGTGGTAGATGGAGGTTATGGAAGGCAGGGAGCAGCCAATGATATTTTTCGGCTGTGTTGGTCACTCTGTAGTCTTCTGTCAGCCTCTGTGCAGGTGGAGTGCCACACTGACACGGCATACGTCAGCAGGCTTTCGATGGTGGACCGGTTGAAGGTCACCAGCAGGCTTGTGTGTAGTTGCTCTGTCCGGAGCACCCTCAGGAAGTCAAGCCGCTGCTGGGCCTTCTTGACCAGTGCGGAGGTGTTGACTGCCCAGGAGAGTTCTGCAGAGATGTGTACTCCCAGGAATCTGAATGATTCCACATTCATTATTGATGTACAGGGGTGCAGGGGTGACCTTGTTTCGTCGCAAGTCAAGGATGAGTTCTTTTTTCTTGGTGGTATTCAGTGCCAAGTTGTTAGCTGCACTTCACTCACAATCACTTTCCAGACCTCATCTCTGTATGTAATTGTGAGGTGTGGTATGTTGTATGCTTAACGTTATGGTTAGTATAAGGTTAGGGGTCATTTTGGTATCGTATTTATGGTTTGTGTCTTTATAAAATATATGGCGGTCTGAGTGCCTGTCCAACGCCACTGAACTCTATTAAACCTGAGTGCATTTGGACAGAGGACGCAGATCCATAGAACACACTATTCTGTGGGTTCTCCATTCACACTCACATGGAGAACCTCATGGAGCAGCACATCGAGTCCAGGTAGGTGCACCGTGAAAATAGCAACCCGCCAAAGTCAGAGCACCACCTGCTTCTTAAAGGGGAACAGCGAGGGACACGCTGATTGTTTTATTGTACTTTACGCTTCAAACTCACCCATGAAGAATTAAAAGGATCAGTACGTGACTGTATGATAGCAGACACACCAACGGCGTAAATCACGCTGCGTCGCTGCTAAAATAGCGCCCTCTGTATCGATTTTAATTAAAACATCTGTATTAAAAGCGAAGTCGGTTTTGTGACTAAAGCTACATTTTTCGCAAAGTAATCACATTAAAATAGTAACGCTGCGTGTGAATATATCCCATATACCCAGATGGGCGTGGCCGTCTCTAAATGAGGCGTGCTCGGATACATCTCGGTGAGAGAACACAGATCCATAGAACACACTATACTGTGGGTTCTCCATTCACACTCACATGGAGAACCTCATGGAGCAGCACATCGAGTCCAGGTAGCTGCACCGTGAAAATAGCAACCCGCCAAAGTTAGAGCACCACCTGCTTCTTAAAAGGAACAGCACGCGACGCGCTGATTGGTTTATTGCACGTTTTGTCCAAAATACACCCATGAATAATTAAGAGAATTGCCTCTGCCACACCCCCTTTGAAATTAACCGTAACCTTACACTAACCCATCCATCCATTATCATCTGCTTTATCCTCTACTAGGGTCGGAGGGGGCGGGGGTTTCCCCATGCTCATCCTGGGGAGAATGTTTTGAGCGCTGGGCAGATACACCCAGGACAGGGGGGCAATCTATCACTGGACACACACTCCCTCACACAGACACACCCTATATGGGGCAATTTGGAGAACTCAATTGAGCTTGATCCATGAGATTGAACCGGGTATCCCTAGCTCTGAGAGGAGAACATGCTAAACCACTAAACCACCGTGCCGCCCCCTTACACTAACCATAAACTAATAATAATTATAACGCTATGGTCATTTCAGTGCTTCGTTGTAGGAGGGGCAGTCATAGGCTTGCGACCTGAAGGTCCCTGGTTCGATTCCCATTCTCACCAAGTATTATGACTGAAGTGCAATTGAGCAAGGCACCCAACCCCAATTGCTCAATGGGCGCCGTATACGGGGCTGCCCACTACTCCGGGCTCATGTGCTCACTTCACTCAGTGTGTGTGTGTGTGTGTGTGTGTGTGTGTGTGTGTGTGTGTGTGTTTCCCTGAACGAATGGGTTAAATGTCAAGGATAACTGTGTCACCTTTACTATGCACCGCTATGGTATTCGGTTCTAAGCTGTCTCTGTATTAGGACGCCTGAACTGATTATGTGTGTACCCAATGATAGATTGGAGTCCAGTCCTGAGTGTCTCCATCTAGTGTCCAAAATGTTCTCCCCAGGGTTTCACCATAGCTTTTTTTTTTAATTTTTTTATTTTTTTAATTTATTTTTAAAATATGCTTCATACAGGGGTGGCACGTTCTCCTCTCAGCACTAGGTATTCCCGGTACGAATCCCCATCTGGGCGGAGTTTTCATGTTCTCCCCGTGTCCGCGTGGGTTTCCTCCGGGTTCTCCGGTTTCCTCCCACAGTCTAAAAACATGGATCAAGCCAATTAAGTTCTCCAAATGGCCCCATATAGAGTGTGCTTGTCTGAGTGTGTGCCCAACAATAGATTGGCGCCCTGTCCTGGGTGTATCTGCCCAGCGCCCGAAACGTTCTCCCCTGGATGGGCATGGGGAACCCACCCCCACGACCCTAATAGAGGATAAAGCAGAAGATAATAAATGAATGAATGAATGAAAGCTTCATACAGAAGATGTGCCAACCCACCAAGGCTTGGAAAATCAACCAAACATGTCAAATATGGACGTCCATAATGTGCCTCTTCATATTTAAGAGTTTCACTGTAACATATATACAGCATGCAATGCAACAGCTTATCGGCTCATTTAGTCTGATGGTGTCACCACCGCGCCGGCACACTGCTGCAAAAGAAGAGCCACTGGCAACCACAGAGCGCTTAAAATAAGGCTTTACATTATGCTGCATACTTCAATGGATCTTATATAAAGGCACACGTCACGTATTAAAATGTTCTCCTCGTGCAGAAACGTTCCCTTTAGTTCTTTTGAAAGGGGAGAAGTTCTGCTGAACGTGGGACTGGAAGTATTGCAGCACTGGCTCTGAGGACCGACGCCTCTCCAGAATACAGAGAGGGACTTTTGTAGTCTGTATGATCAGTGGGTTTAAATCTGACACCCACAGAGCCAGTCCTCTGAAAGCCCATCCCACACCCTGAAACACTTCCACAGGCTCAGTGGGAAACCAAGCCGAGGGGACTTTCAGCCAGATTTCAGTGACCCACTGCTGGGCGATGACCTGCATCTGGGGGCAGGAGCTTCATTTCCATTCCCCTCTTGCCCACTGTCACTGTGACTGAGCCCGAGCCAGCAGGACTTCTACACTACAGTATACATGTGCAAATGAAACTGAAAAATCCGTGTCTGGTTTAAAAAGCTGCAAATTAACAAGAACTTCCGACGAAAACCATCACTTTTCATGGAAGACACCTGGCCTACATCAGCGGAATGTGGTTTTTGGGACTGTACACGATGATACTATCAAAAATGAATATAATGATACAAAATAAAAAATGAATTTTTTTAAAAATAGCAAAAATTTTGTGAAATTCTACCAAAAAAAAAAAAAGATTTCAGAGGCTTTAGAGGTAGAAAGTTGACGTCAAAAAAAAAATTGAAAAATAAACTTAAATCAAGAAAAAATCGAATTATTTACCAATATCCATCCATAATCCTCCGCTTTATCCTCTATTAGGGTCATGGGGGGGGTTCCCCATGCCCATCCAGGGGAGAACGTCTCGAGCGCTGGGCAGATACACCCAGGACAGGGCTTGGCACCGTGGCATGGTGGCTTAGTGGTTTGGCATGTTCTCCTCTCAGCACTAGGGATTCCTGGTTCAAATCCCAATCTGGGTGGAGTTTCCATGTCCTCCCCGTGTCTGCGTGGGTTTTCTCCGGGATCTCCGGTTTCCTCCCACAGTCCAAAAACATGGATCAAGTCTATTGAATTCTCCAAATTGCCCCATACATACTCATTTGTGTGAGTGAATGTGTGCCCAGCGATGGATTGGCGCCCTGTCCTGGGTCTATCTGCCCAGCGCCCGAAACGTTCTCCCCTGGATGAGCATGGGGAACCCCACCGCGACCCTAATAGAGGATAAAGCTGGAGATAATGAATGAATTTATTTATTTGTGTTTAACTGGCACTACGATGATGCCTCAAGCGAAATAAAGAGGAATTCAATTATGAACTTCATTCTGGATTCATTTCAGGATTTGCGTCTTCATCCTGCGTATAACTTTGCGGGAAAAAAAAAAAAAAAAAACTTGCCTTTTTACCTTTTAACCAATTTGCAAGAGACCTTCATGACAGCGATGTTTGTGAGAGGTGTATCTGCCACTCGTCTGCAAACGAAAAAAAAGAAAAAAAACAGACAAAGAGAGGAGTAGAGAGAAAGCAAAAGGCAGGAGGGTGATTGACACGAGCAGCGAGCTGAAAAAAAAAATCCGTTGAGGCCGAGTTTCTCGCTACGTAGGCGGATGAGTGGGGGGACCGATCCTCACAGAGCCTGTTTATAATCGCCGTCTGGGAAACATCAAACACGAAGAGACTCGATTTTTTCTTAAGATACCGAGTGTTTTGGAAAGAAAAAATAAAATAAAATAAAAAAATCAAGCCGTGTGATATTTGTGATTTTTTTTTTTTTTTTAGCAGGCCGTATGTTCGATGACGTAACAGGCGCCCGATCGCGCAGGTGCTCATCCGCTAAAGGTCTCGAACCCCGTGGCGTAGAAAAAGTATAAAAGCAGAAATGGTATAAAAATAGCCCATAGTTAAGTCGCTGTTCCTGCACGCGCAGGCTGTTTTCGAACCTGTAATTTAATCTCCCATACTTTTAATTAAATATGTAGTTGTTTTTAATGGTTCCACTTGTATTTTCCCTTTTTAAAATAAGCTGTCGCCATCAGTTCCTCAGACGAACGTCGTCTTCTAACATTCATTCATTCATTCATTATCTCCCGCTTATCCTCTATTAGGGTCGCGGGGGGGTTCCCCATGCCCATCCAGGGGAGAACGTCTCGAGCGCTGGGCAGATAGACCCAGGACAGGGCGCCAATCCATCACTGGGCACGCACTCACTCTATATGGGGCAATTTTGAGAATTCAATTAACTTGATCCATGTTTTTGGACTGTGGGAGAAAACCGGAGAACCCGGAGGAAACCCACGCAGACACGGGGAGAACATGGAAACTCCACCCAGATGGGGATTCGAACCGGGAATCCCTAGTGCTGAGAGGCGAACGTGCCAAACCACTAAGCCACCGTGCCGCCCGTCTTCTAACAGGTTCCTTTAAAAACGTTACAATACTGTTAATAGTTTATTAATTACATTTAGCTAACACTTGAAATAAAAACAACATAAAAAACAGCTACACAGTAGTATCATTTAAACCTGATCATTATCTAATCTGGGTTCTAGATTATTATTTTTAATTTAAATTTAATTACAGCGGCACGGTGGCTTAGTGGTTTAGCATGTTCTCCTCTCAGCACTAGGGATTCCCGGTTCAAATCCCCATCTGGGTGGAGTTTCCATCTTCTCCCCGAGTCCATGTAGGTTTCCTCCGGGTTCTCCGGTTTCCTCCCACAGTCCAAACACATGGATCAAGTCAGTTGAATTCTCCAAATTGCCTCATATAGAGTGTGTCTGTGTGAGTGAGTGTGTGTCCAGCGATAGATTGGTGTCCTGTCCTGGGTCTATCTGCCCAACACCTGAAATGTTCTCCCCTGGATGGGCATGAGGAACCCCCCCTTCGCCCTAATAGAGGATAAAGCAGAAGATAATGGATAAATGATCCAGTTTTAATATTGTAAAATATGGTTCCAGTACCAAAGAGCTTCAAAACCCAGAACCAAAGGTTCATGATTTTTTTAAATGTGGTATTGAATGTACAGCAGTTTCAGTTCAACACCGTCAGACAGTATGTTGTTTATTATTTATTATTCAGTTTCTGGTGTTGAATGGTTGTGTGTGCAAAGCTGACATGATGCCACCAGAAGTATTACAATAAACATTTTAATGGCCGGGCGGCACAGTGGCTTAGTGGTTTAACATGTTCTCCTCTCAGCACTAGGGATTCCCGGTTCGAATCCCCTTCTGGGTGGAGTTTCCATCTTCTCCCCGAGTCCATGTGGGTTTCCTCCGGGTTCTCCGGTTTCCTCCCACAGTCCAAAAACATGGAACAAGTCATTTCTCTAAATTGCCCCATATAGCGTGTGTATGCGTGCGTGTCTGTGTGAGTGAGTGTGTGTCCAGCGATAGACTGGCGTCCTGTCCTGGGTGTATCTGCCCAACGCCCGAAACGTTCTCCCCTGGATGGGCATGGGAAACCCCCAAACCCTAATAGAGGATGAAAGTGGAAGATAATGAATGAATTTTAATGGCCAAATTATTAGGAACAGATATTTTGTTGATTTTGTAAATAAGTCTAAAGAACAAATCCGTATTGTTTCATTGGTTTCATGACTTATGTTTTTCTGATTCTGCAGACATGTGTTGATTTGTGCAGCACATGACGACCTGGTAGACAACGTTGGAAATAATTCATTCAGCCCAGCGTGGGATAAACGTGGACATTTTGTTTGACAGATTTCCACCTAACAGTCCCCGAGGGAAGTGTGTATCCCAGAGTAAGTCCACACAGAAGCTCTGAAGCAAAACCATGCCTCCTCTGGAGTCTGCACATGCCTGGTACTGCACGGTAAATGACATTAGGATGAAGAGCCCGCTATCAAAAGCAGCTAATGATCATTACAATCAGGCGCACGGCTCGGGTCAGGAGAGGTGCTCGTTCTTCAGCGATGGAGAGCTCTTAATTAATTCCTCCATCGCCGATGCCTGCGCTCGGATCGGTGGGCCGATGGCTCCTCATTAGCCTCGGCGTGCAGGAAATAAAGGGTGGGCAGCAATCAGGATCTGCCAGTGGTGGGAGACCCACCCACACGCCCAGCTCCACCACAGGCTCTGAGATGTGATTACAGCTCATTATGGCAGTATGTGTGCAGGAGGTGGGAGGGACACTGGTCATTATGGTGCACGAATGTAGGCGGTGCCCTAAAAGCACACAGGAAGCTGGGGGCGGTGCATACGCCTATGCTGCAACCCTGCAGATTTTCAGGAGGAATGCTCTGTGCGGGGTTCCACTCAGGGGAGCTGGCAGGGCATAATTAGATAAAAATGTATGCACACAGCTCCTTTTACAGGCAATAAAGTCTCACCTGGACCGACTGGATTCATGTTTGTTCAAGTCATGATGAACTAGCAAAAAAAAATATATATATATATATATATATATAAATATCTTACATTATATAGTACAAAGGCAAAATAATTCACGTCATCAAAATTATTCATATATTAACATTCATTCATTCATTATCTCCCGCTTTATCCTCTATAAGGGTCGCGGTGGGGGGTTCCCCATGCCCATCCAGGGGAGAATGTCTCGGGCGCTGGGCAGATACACCCAGGACAGGACGCCAATCTATCACTGGGCACACACTCACTCACACACACACACTCTATATGACTTGATCCATGTTTTTGTACTGTGGGAGGAAACCGGAGAACCCGGAGGAAACCCACGCGGACACGGGGAGAACATGGAAACTCCACCCAGATGGGGATTCGAACCGGGAATCCCTAGCGCTGAGAGGCGAACGTGCCAAACCACTACGCCACCATGCCG
Source organism: Corydoras maculifer (assembly GCA_019802435.1). Classification (NCBI taxonomy): domain Eukaryota; kingdom Metazoa; phylum Chordata; class Actinopteri; order Siluriformes; family Callichthyidae; genus Corydoras; species Corydoras maculifer. Next base: position 101,306 of record JAFMOD010000623.1, read on the forward strand.
CCCATTATTCATATATATATATATATATATCAATAATTTTGATTAAGTGAATCTCTTTTTGTACTTACACACAGCGGAGTGTTTGACACACACACATACATACACTGAGTCGAAGTGAGCAAACATGTCCGGAGGGGTGAGCAGCCCTGTGCACGGCACCCAGAGAACAATTGTGGTTGGGGGTCTTGCCCAAGGGAACTTCGTCCAGAGTACGTGGTGGGACCGGAAATCGAACCGGGGACCTTCAGGTTACAAGGCAGATTCATTACCCACAATCCTACAACTGCCCCACATCAGTCTCCAAATTATGAACCTTTAACCAGGCCTTGTTTTTTTTGCATTTAATAGTAACTCATATATATATATATATATAGGGCGGCACGGTGGCTTAGTGGTTGGCACGTTCTCCTCTCAGCTCTAGGGATTCCCGGTTCGAATCCCCATCTGGGTGGAGTTTCCATGTTCTCCCCGTGTCCGGGTGGGTTTCCTCCGGGTTCTCCGGTTTCCTCCCACAGTCCAAAAAACATGGATCAAGTCAATTGAGTTCTCCAAATTGCCCCCTATAGAGTATGTGTGTGTGAGTGAGTGTGTGCCCAGTGATGGATTGGTGCCCTGTTCTGGGTCTATCTGCACAGTGCCCGAAATGTTCTCCACTGGATGGGCATGGGGAACCCCCTCCGCGCAACCCTAATATAGGATGAAGCGGGAGATAATGAATGAATGAATGAATAATCATAAGTGTCGAACGAATGAATAAACGAACAAGGCTCTGAGCTAAATGTAACCGTGAGGACAATCTGTTCTCCAATAACCAGCGTTTCGCTTTTGTTTTTTTTTTAATGATTCAGCGGCATGAATTTATAAAACATCCATAACGTTTTCTTTTTCTATTTGTTCTGTCGCATGAATGTTGACACGCTCGTTTGTGAAAGCTGATGGAGGAAGCTGGAGGATATTTTAAAGCTTGTCCCGACGCGTTTGATAGGCGGCCGGTTGACGGGCGTGCTGTTCATCCCACGTACCTCTTTAACCCTGTGATTATCATTTTATCCGAGCAAGGGGGAGAAGAGAAATCAAATAAAAAACCAAAACAGGAGGTGCAGCCACGCAGGCCGAACGTTGCGGCGTCGGCAAAGCTGGCTCGGCTCGTGACGCGGCCGCCCGGCAGCTGAGCGCTGTGGATCCTCTGTCTCCGGGCTGCGGGGATTACCCCGCTCAATCTCCATAGCAAATAAGAGAATTAGGCTGAATCTGAGTCACCTTCCACCCGCGCCCAACCGTGCGCCGGCACACGCGGGGCCCGGGGAGCGCGCTCGGGGGACTCGGGCTGATTGGCCTAATCCAATTGCTTAATCTAATCTGTACGGATTCCCCTCGTGTCGTCCGTCAGGATGCTTCGGGGGTCCTGGGTGTTTGCGTTCGCTCGGCTGCAATGAATTGCTCTGATTACGAGCTCGCCCCGAGTCTCGTATCCCGGCATTAGCAGGTAAGATTATGTGTGGGCTGAGGTGCCGGCGCCTGCCACACCGTCCTCCGTCTCTCTGTTATTGCACGCCGCGTGGTGTCAGCTTCGCCGTGAACCTGTCTGTTATGAGTTATCGATCGATCGCACTGCCGCTGCTTCAAAACAGTCGAAAGGAAAGTGATTTTCTAGCTTCTGGCTCGCAGATTTTGGCCAGAAACCAAAGCAAGTATTATACTGACGTAATAGACGTCCAGAAGTATGTGGACACCTCATCATCACTTGATACATCGGATCTAAGGAGCTTCGTTTTGTGAACTTACACGGCTGCGCTCACAAGGTGCAGGTTTTCTTTTTTTTTTTCTTTCCATAGCATTAACAAAATCACCACTTGGAGCGCTATGGTGCTCTTTTAACTACAGACTTTTATCACGAGGAGCAGAAAATACATTCATTCATTCATTCATTCATTATCATCCGCTTTATCCTCTATAAGGGTCGCGGTGGGGTTCCCCATGCTCATCCAGGGGAGAAGATCTCGGGTGCTGGGGAGATAGACCCAGGACAGGGCGCCAATCCATCGCTGGACACACACTCACTCACACGGACACACTCTATAGGGGGCAATTTTGAGAATTCAATTAACTTGTTCCATGTTTTTGGACTGTGGGAGGAAACCGGAGAACCCGGAGGAAACCCACGCAGAAAATGCATTTAAAAATAAAAGGGTGGAGGCGGCACGGTGGCTTAGTGGTTTAGCATGTTCTCCTCTCAGCGCTGAGGATTCCCGGTTCGAATCCCCACCTGGGTGGAGTTTCCATGTCCTCCCTGTGTCCACGTGGGTTTCCTCCGGGTTCTCCGGTTTCCTCCCACAGTCCAAAAACGTGGATCAAGGTCAATTGAGTTCTCCAAATTGCCCCATATAGAGTGTGTCTGTGTGAGTGAGTGTGTGTCCAGTGATAGATTGGTGTCCTGTCCTGGGTGTATCTGCCCAACGCCCGAAACGTTCTCCCCTGGATGGGCATGGGGAACCCCCCCCCCCCCCTGCGACCCTAATGGATGGATGGAAATGAATGAAATGTCAGTTCTACTAAGAATATTCGTTTATTCATTATCTTTTACTTGATCAACTATTAGGGAGGGGGGGGGGGTCCCCCATGTCCATCCAAGGGAGAATGTTTCGGGCACTGGGCAGAAACACCCAGGACAGGACACCACACACACACACACACACACACACACACTCTATATGGGGCGATTTAGAGTATTCAGTTCACCTTGAGTCCATGTCTTTAGACTATGAGAGGAAACCAGAGAACCCGGAGGAAACCCATGCGGACATGAGGAGAGCATGCAAACGCCAGCCAGATTGGGATTCAAACCTGGATCCCCAGCGCTGAGAGGAGAACATGCTAAATACTAAGCCACCGTGCCGGCCTACTGTTCTTTTTTACCTTTATATTTTCGGCTGAATGGTCTTCTGTAAAGACGGACGGAACGTTCACTCAGCTGAGAGCTTCCTGTTTCTAGTGGGGACAAGGACACTGCACGTGTGTGTGTGTGTGTGTGTGTGTGTGTGTGTGTGTGTGCAGTGAACCGGGGTCAGATCTCTCCACCCCACCACCTACGCTAGCCTTGATTTTAGACCCTCCCTCACCCCGTCCTCACAAACACACACTCCGAACAAACCACGCACTCAACAATAAACATTTACACCCAAGGACATGCAGTCAGTGTCCTGTTTATGTTCCGGCTCATCGTTTCGGGAGAAGGGGGTGTGTCCTCAGAGATTCTTTGTTGAATGAAATGGTGATGTGATGTCACTGGGGTGTTTTTAAATACAGTATTTGTATTGTGAGTGTTCGTTCCGCTGCCCACGTCGAGGGGGATATAGCTGACCATGTCTGATGGGTGGGAGGCGAATCAGGGATCATCACCAACATGGCAACCGTGACTTCTACTGCTGTTCAAAGACATAACACCGGGGGGTGGGGGGGAGACCTCCTCCCCGGGGTGGGGCCTCCCTGCATGCATCTCTACTATGTGAATATAAGTTTTAGGACACCTGCAGGAGCTTTTATGACATCATATTAAGTAAGTGGGGCGGCAGGGTGGCTTAGTGGTTTAGCATGTTCTCCTCTCAGCACTAGGGATTCCCGGTTCGAATCCCAATATGGGTGGAGTTTCCATGTTCTCCCCGTGTCCGTGTGGGTTTCCAAAAACAGTCCAAAAACATGGATCAAGTCAATTGAGTTCTCCAAAATTGCCCCATATAGAGTGTGTGTGTGAGTGAGTGTGTGTCCAGCGATAGAGCCACCAGGTAGGGGGAGGAGAGGAAGGACAAAGAGGAGATTTAGGGATGTGGTGAAGACGGACATTCTGGGGTGCTGAAGGGGGATTCGCGGGAGAGGGTGAGATAAAGACCCCTAATTGGAACAACCGGAAAAAAAAAACAAGAACACGACAAACCAAGAAGAGAAGCTCCATTTAGTAGGTTTTTGTTTGTGCTTGTAATTAATGTTTTAATATATAAATATTGCAACAGGGCGGCACGGTGGCTTAGTGGTTGGCATGTTCTCCTCTTGTCCGCATGGGTTTCCTCCTGGTTCTCTGGTTTCCTCCCACATTCCAAAAACATGGATCGAGTCAATTGAGTTCTCCAAATTGCCCCATATAGAGTGTGTCTGTGTGAGTGCCCAGCAATAGATTGGCGCCCTGTCCTGGGTGTATCTGCCCAGCGCCCGAAAACGTTCTCCCCTGGATGGGCATGGAGACCCCCCCCCCCCGCTACCCTAATAGAGGAATAAGCGAAAGACAATGGGTGGATAAATATTGTAACAACAAAAATGTGTATATATAGGTAAAATACTCGGTAATCTCTAATTATAAATACACACACACACACACACACACACACACACACACACACACACACACACACACACACATATATATATATATGGGTGTGTATCTCTCTCTCTCTCTCTCTCTCTCTGTATATATATATATATATATATATAACACATATAAAACACACACATATCTATCGCTGGGCATGCACTTACTTACACACACACACTCTATATGGGGCAATTTGGAGAATTCAATTGACTTGATCCATGTTTGGCGGCACGGTGGCTTAGTGTTTAGCATGTTTTCCTCTCAGCTCTAGGGATTCCCGCTTTGAATCCCCATCTGGGTGGAGTTTCCATGTTCTCCCCGTGTCTGTGTGGGTTTCCTCCGTGTTCTCCGGTTTCCTCCGGTTCTTCCTCTGTGTGTGTGAGTGAGTGTGTGCCCAGCAATGGATTGGCGCCCTGTCCTGGGTCTATCTACCCAGAGCCCGAAACGTTCTCCCTTGGATGGGCATGGGGAACCCCACCACGACCCTAATAGAGGACAAAGCGGATGATAATGAATGAATGAATGAATGATCCATTTTTTTGGACTGTGGGAGGAAACCGGAGAACCCGGAGGAAACCCACGCGGACACGGGGAGAACATGGAAACTCCACCCAGATGGCGATTCGAACCGGGAATCCCTAGTTCTGAGAGGAGAACATGCTAAACCACTAAGCCACCGTGCCACACACATATATATATAATGAGCAGCAAAATTTTGTGTCTATTTGAAATGATTCCAAACAGAAGCTCTGTGTCTCTGTACGTCAGACTGAACCAGACTCCAGCAACTTTCCTTCAGCGTCCGGTTTTCGAAAAACTCTCTGGTAACGAGACTGATCCTTTCATCAGGTCAAATCCATCCCACAATGCACCGGGGCGATGAGGTCCATTCCCACGCCCCTGCTCTGCAGCCTGTAGAATAATTACACTAAGTTATTGTTTCGCGTCTCAGTCAGAAGGACGGCCCTTAACTCTCCAGATCCGAGATAAAATAACCATCCGACCGTCTATAGATGGCAAAATCCCTCCTTACATACACACACACACCCGAAACACACCCAGGCTCGAGAACTGTCACACACACACACACCTCAACAGGCAAGAATAACACAGATGTGAGCAGCTCAGCCGCCCACACACTCCCCAAACCCTGTTGCACAGAGATACGCTAATGCGTAAACACCTGCCCACACACACACACACACACACACACACACTCTTGCGTAGCTGCACAAAGACATGTACGCCCACGCCCTGCAGGTCCACACGCACCAACGTTCCACACGCACCGGCACCGGCACGCAGGCTGAGCCCGGCCCCACCGCACGCCTAAATGTCACTAATCCCTTTAGAGGCTGCCTTTGTTTCACAGTTTGCGAAAAAAAAAAAAAAAGAAAAAAAAAAGTCCCATGTACCCAACTCCATGAACGTCTCACTTTCTTCTCACCATCTCTCGCTCCCTGGGTTTTCTCGCTCACTCACTCTTTTCTCTCTCCCACACTCGCTCACACACTCCTGCACCCTGCCGGGAGGAGAGCTCTGGGCGCTGTGAGTGCGTTTCTTATGTGTGTGTGTGTGTGTGTATTTGCGTGTGCGGGGGCGTAGTGTCGGGGAGGGGGAGGTCTTGGCTGCTCAGAAGCACTCCGTCTCTGGCAGCTGTGTCAGATGGAGAGATCTGGGCGCGGACTGGCGTGGGCGTCTTCAATTCCGCAGCCGTGCGTATGTAGGGGGGTGGGGTGGGGATGGGGTTCGAGACTGGCAGGTCCAGACCGGGGCCGTAGCGCGGCGCTGCTCTAATTGGTGCGGCTGAAATGCGTGTTTTTACCCTTTTTACCCCCCCACCCACCCACCCACCCCGGCCCAAAATAACCCACGGCGCGAGGTGTCCGTAGCGCTCGAGAGCATCGTTCTAAAGTTCAGTGTCATTCAGAAGAACTTAGAAATAACATTGACCTACCGCTGCCCAACGTCTGAGGAACCTTTCGTGTCCTCTGTGGGTTCCTCCACACACAAACTCACACACGTTCTAACGGCAGATAGAAATAAAGAAATGAAAAACAAAAACAAAACATTATACTGCTCCACAAGTATCAGGACAGGGAGGCACGGGGGCTTAATGGTTTAACATGTTCTCCTCTCAGTGCTAGAGATTCCCGGTTTGAATCCCCATCTGGGTGGAGTTTCCATGTTCTCCCCGTGTCCGCATGAGTTTCCTCCGGGTTCTCCGGTTTCCTCCCACAGTCCTAAAACATGGATCAAGTCAATTGGGTTCTCCAAATTGCCCCATATAGAGTGTGTCTGTGTGAGTGAGTGTGTGCCCAGTGATAGAATCGCGTCCTGTCCTGGGTGTATCTGCCCAGCACCCGAAAAGTTCTCCCCTGGATGGGCATGGGACACCCCCCCCCCCCCGCGCGACCCTAATAGAGGATAAAGTGGAAGATAATGAATGAATGAAGTATCAGGACACACGTCTGAATTCAGGTGGTTCCTTTGTGAGGTAAATACAATCAAGGACCTAGCTGTGTAATTGGACCAGCGGTCCTGCAGGACGCCCCCTAATGGACTCATATAGTTTTCCATAGTTAGAGTTTTTCCATTTGTTAAATATCTGAAGGCGGCACAGTGGTTTGGCACGTTCGCCTCTCAGCGCTAGGGATTCCTGGTTCAAATCCCCATCTGGGTGGAGTTTACATGTTCTCCCCGTGGGTTTCCTCCGGGTTCTCCGATTTCCTCCCACAGTCCAAAAACATGGATCAAGTTAATTGAATTCTCAAAATTGCCCCATATAGTGTGTGTCTGTGTGAGTGAGTGTGTGCCCAGCGATGGATTGGCGCCCTGTCCTGGGTCTATCTGCCCAGCACCCGAAACGTTCTCCCCTAGATGGGCATGGGGAACCTTCCTTAAATATCAACATAACGGTGTTTTGTCTTGCCACTGTCGCTTCGGCTTGCTCTTTGGGGGTTTAAAGGCTTTTCATTCTGTAAAGCTGCTTTGTGACGATGTACTGTTGTAAAAAAGAGCGACATAAATAAATGACTTGTGTATTTGTGGAACAACTGTATGAGTCCATCTTATTGGGAACAGTTTGGGGAAGGCCCTTTGTCATTGCCAACCCCCTAGGTTGAACTAGAACTGAGATTTCATCCACCATCAGATCACAATTGCTCGTCTGAGTCTAATATAATCTCAATTCATCTCATTATATTCCGCCTAATCCCATACAAGGGTCGCGGGGGTGGGGTGGGGGGTACCGATTTTATCACTGGACACTCACTCACAGAGACACACGTTATATAGAAGAAATTCACCTTGAATCCATGTTCTTAGGCCTATGGGAGGTTACCAGAGAAGCTGGGTGTGCTGACCACTATGCTAATGTGCCGCCCGTTCTTCTGGATGATGAATTGTGGTTTCCAATCCCAATCTGGGTGGAGTTTCCATGTTCTCCTCGTGTCCACATGGGTTTCCTCTGGGTTCTCCAGTTTCCTTGCACGGTCCAAAAACCTAATTAAGGTATTTAAATGATTTAATGTAATTGAATGCTCCAAATTGACCCATGTACAGTAAAGAGTGTGTGTGTGTGTGTGTGCCCAGTGATTGATTAGCGCCCTGTCCTGGGTGTATTTGCCCCCCCATGGACCATATCCAGCCCGTGATACACTTATTTTAGGCCAGTGAAATAATTTTACATTGATCTACAGTACGTGACAACAAACTTGTTGCCAAGAACAGATGCCAGGCATCAAACTCTGACGAAGCAAAGAAAACAGAATGTTTTGATTTATTATTTCAATTTTTTTTGCTGGAAAGCACAAATTTTATTTATGATTTGTATGATTTTTACAGGGCAGCACGGTGGCTTAGTGGTTTAGCATGTTCTCCTCTCAGCACTAGGGATTCCCGGTTCGAATCCCCATCTGGATGGAGTTTCCATGTTCTCCCCGTGTCCGCGTGGGTTTCCTCCGGGTTCTCCGATTTCCTCCCACAGTCCAAAAACATGCATTAGGGTCAATGGAGTTCTCCAAATTGCCCCATATAGAGTGTGTCTGTGTGAGTGAGTGTGTGTCCAGCAATGGATGGCAGTCCTGTACTAGATGTATCTGCCAAGCACCCGAAACGTCCCCCCCCCCCCACGACCCTAATAGAGGATAAAGTGGAAGATAATGGATGGATGATTTTCACAGGAACATTTTTATTCATTCATTCATTATCTTCTGCTTTATCCTCTATTAGGGTCGCGGTGGGGTTCCCCATGCCCATCCAGGGGAGAACGTTTTGGGCGCTGGGCAGATAGACCCAGGACAGGGCGCCAATCCATCGCTGGGCACACACTAGTAACATTTTTATGACAAGCAGAATTTTTAAAAATATTTAAAGTTTGCGCTTATTTTTCTGAACTGGCCCTGAGGCAAAGAAAACACAGAAAACATTTAGATTTATTATTATTATTATGATATTTAATAAAAGCAGCGTTTTGACGAGAGATATTTTTATAGAGAGCGAAGTATTTCAAGTTCTTTAAAGTTTATGTTTGTTTACTGTGCAATAATATTAAAGAAGCCTGTTTTTATTCCTCTCCATGTCTGAAAAACATTTACCTTTAGTGTGTTTAATAAATGTTTATCCTGTTCGGTTTTGAGTTGAAGTCTTTGAGCTTTGCTCTGACGGAGTATGACCCCCCCGCTCGGCGCCCCCATCACAGCCGCGTTTACGTTTTTAAAAGACAGTGCTGATCATCTCACCGTCGTTCTTAATGACAAGCAAGCTGAATTTCCATCTGAACAGCCCTCATGCCACTTACTGCACTGCTATTAATACCACGAACGAGCGCTTTAATTGGCTCTCGTTGAATTAAACTCTCTCATGTATTCCCATTAGCTTATATAAACAGTAAGAGGATTTTTTTTTTTTTTTTTTTTTTAAACTCATGAATGAAAACTTGGACTCGCTGCGGTTTGGGAAGTGGATAGCGGCGTAGACGAAGAGTCGGTGCGATTTGACTCATAGAGGATGATACACAGATCTGTCCTTGAAGAGAGCGAGCGAGGGGAGGGAGGACGGCGTGCCAAATCAGGACCAGGCTTCGGGAAAAGAAGAAAAGTATGGAGAGAGAGCGATGTGACGGGGTGAGCCGAGAGGCAAGGAAGAGGGACAAGAGACAGAAGAGTAAAGGAAAGCAGAGGATGGATGGAGCGAGATAGGGAGGTCAGCGCGAGGGCAGCTCGGAACTCTGGGGAAATGAGCCAGGGGGCCGTGGGCGTTCAAGAGTGCGTGGGCTGCCGGTTCTGCTTCAGAGGAACCTGTGTCATTACAATCGGGCTTAAAACACAAGCACAGTACGACACGATTAACGCACTGATGCAGGAATTATCAAATACAGTCGAAATGGGCGGAAGTATGTGGACGCCTGGTGGATTGGGTTTGTATATTTATAGAGTGTATATTTAGCACGTTCCTCTCTCAGCGCTGGGGATCCAGGTTCAGATCCCAAGCTGGGTGAAGTTTCCATGTTGTCCGGATTCCTCCCACAGTCCACAAACTCATTTATCCATCATCTTCCGCGTTATCCTCTATTAGGGTCGCGCGGGGGGGCGGGGTTCCCATCCAGGGGAGAACGTTTTGGGCGCTGGGCAGATAGACCCAGGACAGGACGCCAATCTATCACTGGACACACACTCACTCACACAGACACACTCTACATGGGACAATTTGGAGAACTCAATTCACCTTGATCCATGTTTTTGGACTGTAGGAGGAAACCGGAGAACCCGGAGGAAACCCACGCAGACACGGGGAGGACATGGAAACTCCACCCAGATTGGGATTCGAACCGGGAATCCCTAGTGCTGAGAGGAGAACATGCTAAACCTCTAAGCCACCGTGCCGCCAGTCCACAAATTCCCCTCCCAAAACAAAAACATGGATTCAAGGTGAAATGGATGCTTTAAATTACTCTTATATACAATATAATATATAAAGTGTGTGTGTGAGTAAGTGGGTGCCCAGTGATGGATTGGTGCTCTGTCCTGCATGTATCTGCCCAGCGCCCAAAATGTTCTTCCCTGGATGGGCATGAGGAACCCCCCCCCCCCCCCCCAGCCCCCTCAGTCCCTAGTCCTTCGTTGAGCATTAAGTGGAAATCATCTTTAAGAACAGAGTGGCATGGTGGTGTAGGGGTTAGCATGTTCTCCTTTCAGCACTGGAAATCCAGAGTTTCCATGTCCTCCCCGTGTCCCTGTGGGTTTCCTCCGGGTTCTCCGGTTTTCTCCCACAGTCCAACAACATGCTGTAACCGTTGAATCTAAATTGCCCCATATAATCTGTGTCTGTGTAAGTGAGTGTGTGCCCAGTGGGTGTATCTGCCCAGCGCCCAACGTTCTCCCCTGGATGGGCATGGGGTACCCCACCCCCGCGACCCAATTTGAGGACTAGATGATGACTGAATGAATATAATTATCATCGATTTTCTAAGTTGTCACGTAAACATCAGGCTTTACTGTCAATTATTTTAATATCCAATTATAACCCCATTTTGATTAAACGTGGACGTCAGGATCCCGTTCGTGTCGCTTCGTCTCCGGCGAACGGCGTCTCATCCGAGACGTCCTCTCCTTCCAATATTAGCTCCTTTAATTTCGCCCTGAAGCTGAAGCTAATGTAGCTAACAAGTAATAGAGCCTGTCTGCCCACACACTCATCTCCACCAGCATCCAACCTTTCCACATATGGTTTAGTGCTCCGCGCGAAACAAAGCCCCACTGTTCTGAACCAATCCATTCCGTATGGAACGTCCTCTGACCAACGGATCACCGCCGCATTGTGTCCACCGCGTCCCTGTCCAAACCCTGTCCAAACCTGCGTGTATTTATCAGGACCTGTCCCTCTCCACCTCTTCAAACCAGTTCAGTGCAGCATTGTGGGCGCTCATGAGCAGGTGGAGGTGGAGGGGGTTACTTTCCTGTGTGGTGTGTAGCTTTTGGGGAGAGGGGAGGAATGAAGGGGGTAAACAAATTGAAGTACCACTTCATCGTTCTAAATATCCATCCATCCATTCCATCCATTATCTTCCACTTTATCCTCTATTTGTCCCCATTTCCATCCATGGGAGAACGTTTCGGGCGTTGGGCAGATACACCCAGGACAGGGGGGGGCAATCTATTGCTAGACACTCTCACTCACACACACACACCCACACACTCAATATGGGGCAATTTGGAGAACTCAATTGACCTTGATCCATGTTTTTGGACTGTGGGAGGAAACCAGAGAACCCGGAGGAAACCCACGCGGACATGGGGGAGAACATGGAAACTCCACCCAGGTTGGGACTCGAACCTGGAATCCCTACCGCTGAGAGGAGAACATGCTAAACCACTAAGCCACCGTGCCACCATAATAAATATTCATCCATCCATTATCTTGCACTTTATCCTCTACTAGGGTCGCGGGGGGGGGTTCCCCATGCCCATCCAGGGGAGAACGTTTCGGGCGTTGGGCAGATAGACCCAGGACAGGGGGGCAATCTATCGCTGGACACTCTCACTCACTTACTCACACACACTCAATATGGGGCAATTTGGAGAACTCAATTGACCTTGATCCATGTTTTTGGACTGTGGGAGGAAACCGGAGAACCCGGAGGAAACCCACGCGGACACGGGGTGAACGTGGAAACTTCACCCAGATGGGGATTCGAACCGGGAATCCCTAGTGCTGAGAGGAGAACATGTTAAACACTAAGCCACCGTGCCGCTCTAAATATCCCTGAATCTAAATAACACCACACACTGTGATGTTCCCCTTAAACGTCACAGCAGTGCAGTTAGTGTCACCCTCCGTTCCCCTCTGCAGTCTGTTCTGAGGTCTGAGACTGTTTGAGGGATGGGGGTGGTGGGGGGAGGGGGGTGGGTGGTGGGGGGGTGTGAGGTGAGGCATAGGTAACAGACCACAGAAGTTATGGTCATTTTGAAGTCAGCACCATGTGACTCATGTCCATATTTGGCGTCCGAGCACTTTTGGGTTTTTTAAATGTTTAAAATCCATGAGGGGTTTTTCCCAAAACCCTCCGGTGGCAGGGCCCAGGGGGCGTAGAGGAATACTTCAAAGGATACCGGGAGGGTGTGGGGGTGGGGGGTAGGAAGGGCGGAACTGTGGGCGATGGACGTTGTGAATATGGTTTTGGTTTGGTTTTGTAGAGCAGCTTTCATTTAACTTTCAGGACATTTGTGGGTCAAAACGTCTGTAAATACTGAACACACTCACCGGCCATTTTATTAGGAACATTTTATTAGGATCTGACGGTTTTAGTCGAGCTTTAGTATGTTCTCTGATGATCAGGACCCCCTCAGGGGACGTATTCTCAGTACTACAGTGATATTGACATGGTGGTGCAGGTGTGTTATTCTGAGCAGATACAGCCAGGACAGGGCGCCCATCCATCACTAGGCACACACACTCACACACACTCTATATGGGGCAATTTAGAGCATTGAATTCACCTTGGGGGCGGCACGGTGGCTTAGTGGTTAGTACGTTCTCCTCCTCTCAGCACTAGAGATTCCCAGTTCGAATCCCCATCTGGGTGGAGTTTCCATGTCCTCCCCGTGTCCGCGTGGGTTTACGCCGGGTTCTCCGGTTTCTTCCCACAGTCCAAAAACATGGATCAAGTCAATTGAATTCTCCAAATTGCCCCATATAGAGTGTGTCTGTGTGAGTGAGTGCGTGCCCAGTGATGGATTGGCGCCCTGTCCTGGGTGTATCTGCCCAGCGCCCGAGACGTTCTCCCCTGGATGGGCATGGGGAACCCCCCCGCGACCCTAATAGAGGGTAAAGCGGGAGATAATAATGAATGAATGAATGAATTCACCTTGAATCCATGTTTTTGGACAGTGGGAGGAAACTGGAGAACCTGGAGGAAACCCACATGGACACGGGGAGAACATGGAAACTCCACCTATATCGGGATTCGAACCGGGAATCCCTGGTGCTGAGAGGAGAACATGCTAAACCACTAAGCCACCCTATTAATGCCCCCTGTTTGGATCCAGAGTGATAAATGTGGAAGAGGATTACAGAATGCCTCACAACCTCCGGGACAGTCATAGGTTTGTGGTTAAGGAACCAGCCTCGTGACCTCAAGTACTACGACTGAAGTGTCCTCTTGGGCAAGACACCTAACCCCAAATTCCTCCCCGTGTGTGTTTTACTGGACAGATGGGTTACATGTGGAGGACACACTCCTCTGTGTGTGAATACAGTAGACAGAATATCCATCCATTATCTTTAGCTTTATCCTCTATTAGGGTCGTGGGGGGGGGGGTCCTCATGCCCATCCAGGGGAGAACGTTTGGGGCGCTGGGCAGATACACCCAGGACAGGACACCAATCTATCACTGGACACACACTAATTCACACAGACACACTCTATAGGAGGCAATTTGGAGAACTCAATTGACTTGATCCATGTTTTTGGACTGTGGCACGGTGGTTTAGTGGTTGGCATGTTCTCTTCTCAGCATTAGGGATTCTCAGTTCGAATCCCCATCTGGATAGAGTTTCCATGTCCTCCCTGTGTCCGCGTGGGTTTCCTCCGGGTTCTCCGGTTTCCTCCCACAGTCCAAAAACATGGATCAAGGTCAATTGAGTTCTCCAAATTGCCCCATATAGAGTGTGTGTGTGTGTAAGTGAGTGTTCAGTGATCCCCGTGACCCTTATAGAGGATTAAGGATGGATGGAAAATTCATTCATTCATTCATTATCTCCCGCTTTATCCTCTATTAGGGTCGCGGTGGGGTTCCCCATGCCCATCCAGGGGAGAACGTCTCGGGCGCTGGGCAGATAGACCCAGGACAGGGCGCCAATCCATCGCTGGGCATACACTCACTCACACAGACACACTCTATATGGGGCAATTTGGAGAATTCAATTAACTTGTTCCATGTTTTTGGACTGTGGGAGGAAACCGGAGAACCCGGAGGATACCCACGCAGACACGGGGAGAACATGGAAACTCCACCCAGATGGGGATTCGAACCGGGAATCCCTAGCGCTGAGAGGCAAACGTGCTAACCACTAAGCCACTGGATGGAAAATGTTTCACAAATTTTCTGTCTTCATTCAAAAGCGCTCTGTGTTGGACCGATCAGGATGTCTTACACCAAACGTCTTTTATAACCATTGCTTTGCGCACTGGTGGACAGTCATGCTGGAGTAGACAAGGGCCTTCCCCAAACTGTCTCCACGAAGCATAAATTTGTCCATGATGCATGAAAACCGCTTTGTTTTGAACACCATCGGCGATGGGACTGAATAAAACACCTGTAGTGAATAATTAAGAGACATGTCCCAATACATTTGTTCCATTGTGTGTCTCCTGACGTTTGTCATCTATGAGATTTAAACTCATTACCAGATAATATGATCCGAATGTGTAAAAGTCATTGTGCAAACAGGCAGCGATGAAGGATGAAAGGATCCACAAGGCCGCGAGTGAATGCGTCTCTGGCTGCAGACGCCGCCGTATTCACGCTGAACAGCAGCTCGCCGAAAAAATAAAACGGATTACGCTTATGTGAAGAGCGAAGAAGACGAGACATGAGACATGAGACACCATCGTCTCCGACTAAGCCCTGAGGGAAAAAGCTGAAGAGATAAACCTTTATATTCATCACGCAGACGAAGCAGGTCGTACTCACCTGTACCACGTCGTTCCGTTACGTCCTCACGCCGTCCGGAGCTCGGGGACGTCCCACGTTAGGACTCACTGAGCATCAATGAGGTAAACATCCATCCATCCATCCATCCATCCATCCATCCATTATCTTGCTTATTTATGTTAAAGTTTTTGGAGTGTTAAAGGAAACAATGGCCCCACAGAGAAAGTCCATTGCTACAAAGGGAGAACATGCAAACTGCAAAGAGAAAACATAAGATGAGATGAAAACTAATCTCTAAAACTAATCTCCAGCACTGAGAGGAAAACATGGTAACCACAACACCACCATGCTGTCCCTTACTTTTAAATTCCATCCATCTTCCGCTTTATCCTCTATTAGGGTCGCGTGGGGGGGGCGGGTTCCCCATGCCCATCCAAGGGAGAACGTTTTGGGCGCTGGGCAGATACACCCAGGACAGGACGCCAATCTCTCTCTGGACACACACTCACTCACACAGACACACTCTATATGGGGCATTTTGGAGAACTCAATTGACTTGATCCATATTTTTGGACTGTGGGAGGAAACCGGAGAACCCGGAGGAAACCCACGCAGACATGGAACATTCAAACTCCACCCAGATGGGGATTCGAACCCGGAATCCCTAGCGCTGAGAGGAGAACATGCTAAACCACTAAGCCACTGTGTGAGTTTAACATTCATTCATTTTTCATTCATTCTCTTCCGCTTTATCCTCTATTAGGATCCGGGGGGGGGGGGGGGGTTCCCCATGCCCATCCCCATCCAGGGGAGAACGTTCCGGGCGCTGGGCAGATACACCCAGGACAGGACACCAATCTATCGCCAGGCACACACTCACTCACTCACTCACGGACACAAACAAACCCTATATGGGGCAATTTGGAAAATTCAATTGACTTGATCCATGTTTGGGCGGCACGGTGGCTTAGTGGTTAGCACGTTCGCCTCTCAGCGCTAAAGATTCCCGGTTCGAATCCCCATCTGGGTGGAGTTTCCATGTTCTCCCCGTGTCTGCGTGGGTTTCCTCCGGGTTCTCCGGTTTCCTCCCACAGTCTAAAAACACGGATCAAATTAACTGAATTCTCAAAATTGCCCCATATAGAGTGTGTCTGTGTGAGTGAGTGTGTGCCCAGCGATGGATTGGCGCCCTGTCCTGGGTCTATCTGCCCAGCACCCGAGACGTTCTCCCCTGGATGGGCATGGGGAACCCCACCGCGACCCTAATAGAGGATAAAGCGGGAGATAATGAATGAATAAATGAATGAATGATCCATGTTTTTGGACTGAAACCGGAAAACCCGGAGGAGACCCACGCAGACACGGGGAGAACATGGAAACTCCACCCAGATGGGGATTTGAACTGGGAATCCTTAGCGCTGAGAGGAGAAGGTGCCAAACCACTAAGCCACCGTGTGAGTTTAACATACAACCTTTAATTGTTCTAATACTTGGATACATTATTACTTTAATAACATAAAACGAGAGCGTGACGGATTATATGTGTCCATAACGTTTTGTAATTTGCTCATGTGGGTCACCTGTCTGTAATTATTGCTCCCGGTTCTCAGCTCCTGAGCCTCAGCGCTGGGACATTGCTTTAAAGGGGCGTGGTGGCGATCCGTGGCTCATCCATCCCTCTCACTATTTTAGAGTTAGGGTTTTTTGGGTCTGGGCTCAGCGTTCTGCGAGCGCTGAATTTGACTTTTTCCGGCCCTGATGGCTGTTGTGCTTAGGGGGTGCAGCATGCAGCATCCCCCCACTCTGGGTGGCCACAGTGGTGGCCACAGTTTCCTGACAGAAACAGTGACAAGTCATGGGGGGAGGGGTTAGTTCGAGTTCTTCCGCCTCTCAGCACTGATGATCCAGATTTGAATACCGATCGGGGTGGAGTTCCCATGTTCTCCTATTCGCTGTGGGTTTGAACCAGGTTCTCCGGTTTCCTCCCACAGTTTAAAAAACATGGTGTTTTGGCCTATATAATGTGTGTGCCCAGTGCCCTGTCCTGGGTGTATCTGCCCCGTGCCTGAAACATTCTCCCCTGGATGGGCATGTGGAACCCCTCGGACGTGGAGGATTAAGCTAAAGATAATGAGATGAGATGAGGACTTGAACCCAGGACCTCATTCCTGGGAGGTGGAGGGACTAACCCCTGCACCATCATGCTGCCCCTGTAGGAATGCAAACATCAAAAAGCCCCAAGTTTGCCCATTTCCTATGAACCTCCAAGGGGGGTAAGTAGCTGCCAACTTAGTTCCTAGAACTATATGCTTTTTTAAATAGATTAAGCATGATTTCACACTGGGAGGCACGGAGGCTTAGTGGTTTAGCATGTTCTCCTCTCAGCACTAGGGATTCCCGGTTCGAATCCCCATCTGGGTGGAGTTTCCATGTTCTCCCCATGTCTGCGTGGGTTTCCTCCGGGTTCTCCGGTTTCCTCCCACAGACCAAAAACATGGATCAAGTTAATTGAATTCTCAAAATTGACCCATATAGAGTGTGTCTGTGTGAGTGAGTGTGTGTCCAGCGATAGATTGGCGCCCTGTCCTGGGTCTATCTGCCCAGCACCCGAGACGTTCTTCCCTGGATGGGCATGGGGAACCCCATCGCGACCCTAATAGAGGATAAGCGGGAGATAATGAATGAATGAATGAATGAATGATTTCACACTGGGAGGCACAGAGGCTTAGTGGTTTAGCATGTTCTTCTCTCAGCACTAGGGATTCCCGGTTCGAATCCCAATCAAGGTGGAGTTTCCATGTTCTCCAGTTTCCTCCCATAGTCCAAAAACATGGATCAAGGGCAACTGAGTTCTCCAAATTGCCCCATATAGAGTGTGTTCAGTGATAGATTGGTGTCCTGTCCTGGGGGTATCTGCCCAGCGCCCGAGATGTTCTGCCCTGGATGGGCAGTGGGAACCCCCCCCCCCCCCCCGTGACCCTAATAGAGGATAAAAGCAGAAGATAATGGATGGATGGAAAATTGCACACAGAGAAATAAATGACATCACACACATTCATGTACTGGACCCTGTTTTATCAGCTGGGTGAGTTTGGGGGGTGGGGGGGTGTGTGGGGGTGTGTGGGGGGGGTGTGTGGTGAGGTTGAGAAAGACAGGGAACTTTCCTTTATTGCACATTACAGCAGATGTGTCATCCAATAAGTATTACACCTACTGCAAACGATGGTCCAAACTCGAAAGAGTCCTGAATGTCTTTAATTCTGAGGCCTGAGCCATCATCTCCACATCATGCTCACTGCTATGGTGACGTCAATTTACCATAATTTGGTCATTTTTAAGGGGGGGAGGGTAAAAGCCCCTTAAGACACTTCTTGTAGCTGTTATTATTCCATCCATCCATCCATTATCTCCTGCTTTATCCTCTACTAGGGTCGGGGGGGGGTTCTCCATGCCCATCCAGGGGAGAACGTTTCGGGCGCTGGGCAGATAGACCCAGGACAGGACACCAATCTATCACTGGACACACACTCACTCACACAGACACACTCTATTTGGGGCAATTTGGAGAATTCAATTTATCGTGATTCATGTTTTTGGACTGTGGGAGGAAACCGGAGAACCTGGAAGAAGCCCACGTGGACACGGGGAGAACATGCAAACTCCACCCAGATGGGGATTCAAACCGGTAATCCCTAGTGCTAAGAGGAGAACATACCAACCATTAAGCCATCGTAGGTTTGGAGGTGACACACATTATTCTGATTTGTATATATAATACCTCAAGGGCGGCACAGTGGCTTAGTGGTTTAGCATGTTCTCCTCTCAGTGCTAGGGATTCCCGGTTCGAATCCCCATCTGGGTGGAGTCTCCATGTTCTCCCCGTGTCCACGTGGGTTTCCTCCGGGTTCTCCGGTTTTCTCCCATAGTCCAAAAACATGGATCAAGTCAATTGAGTTCTCCAAATTGCCCCATATAGAGTGTGTCTGTGTGAGTGAGTGTCCAGCGATGGATTGGCGTCCTGTCCTGGGTGTATCTGCCCAGCACTCGAAACGTTCATGGGGAATGGGGGGGGCATGGGGAACCCCACCGCGACCCTAATAGAGGATGAAGCTGAAATTAATGAATGGATGAATATATTACCTCAGACCTTCTTGCTGTGAGGGGTGAATGGTACCCTCTGCTCGGTGGGTACCGTTCCGCGGGTGCGGCCCGTGTCTTGCATCCATCCGGCATCATGGAGGAAAACGATGTCCTGACTCATGTGAGTTGGCGGCTCTTCGTTTGGTGTAAGCTGTAAGAACCAGCGCAGCCTTCCTCCTGCTCTGTCTAATTACATGACGGTACCTCCAGGCCATTGTCTTTCATAATCCACGCCAGCGAGCTCACGCCACGCAGCCTGGTGGAGCTGGTGGAGCTAAACCCGCTCCAGGGCAACAAGGAAGCTCTTCAGCCGCCGCCGCCGCCACCGGAGACTGGCAGGTACTTCACTTAGACCGGCTTCGAAGTCGAGAATGTGAGGAACTACACCAGGAGGATGCTCAGGACCTCAAAACCCAAGCTTTTACACATTCACGGTGAAACATGACAGCTCAGGCTACATCCCATAATATTCTGAATAAATGCACTGTGTTGTTTGTGAAAGAGGGACACACAACACTATGTGAACATTGCATTCATTCATTCATTATCTCCAGCTTATCCTCTATTAGGGTCGCAGTGGGGTTCCCCATGTCCATCCAGGGGAGAACGTCTCGGGCGCTGGGCAGATAGACCCAGGACAGGGTGCCAATCCATCACTGGGCACACACTCACTCACACACACACTCTATAGGGGGCAATTTTTGAGAATTCAATTAACTTAATCCATGTTTTTGGACTGTGGGAGGAAACCGGAGAACCCGGAGGAAACCCACGCAGACACGGGGAGAACATGGAAACTCCACCCAGATAGGAATTCGAACCGGGAATCCCTAGCGCTAAGAGGAGAACATGCTAAACCACTAAGCCACCGTGCCTCCCTGAACATTGCATGCAAATGTAAAATTTAAAGAAGGCAGAGGGAAAGTCATTTAAAGCTGACAGTAGGTGGCGCAGGGTTGGCGCTTCTAACTGCTACCATAGCAACAAGGTCCTGGGTTCGAGGCCCGAATAAGAGGCTCACTGCACTCACTCACAAGGGCATTAAGTACAAACTTTTTATCTAAAGCAATTTAAAAGTAAGTCGGTACGGTGGCTTAGTGCTTTTGCATGTTCTCCTCTCAACACTAGGGATTCCCGGTTCAAATCCCCATCTGGGTGGAGTTCGCATGTCCTCCCCGTGTCCGCATGCGTTTCCTCCGGGTTCTCCAGTTTCCTCCCACAGTCCAAAAACATGGATTCAATGTAAATTAAATTCTCTAAATTGCCCCATATAAAGTGTGTTTGTGTGAGTGTGTGTGTGCCCAGCGATAGTTTGCCCCCCTGTCCTGGGTGTATCTGCCCAGCGCCCTGGTGCAATTTAGTAATATATTTCCTCCACTATCATATTATTAAATAGTAAAAAAAATTTAAGCTCCTGGAGGAATGCCCTACAGATATAGGGAGAACATGCAAATTCCACACAGAAAGGCTTAGATATTAAACCCGGGATATCCTTGCTGTCAAACTTATATCCATCCATCCATTATCTTCTGCTTTATCCTCAATTAGGGTCATGGGGGGGGGTTCCCCATGCCCATCCAGGGGAGAACGGGGGGTTCCCCATGCCCATCCAGGGGAGAACGGCTTAGGCGCTGGGCAGATAGACCCAGGACAGGACACCAATCCATCACTGGACACACACTCACTCACACACACACACTTCTATATGGGGCAATTTGGAGAATTCAATTGACCTTGATCCATGTTTTTGGACTTTGGGAGAACGGGGCCGTGGAGAACATGCAAACTCCACCCAGATGGGGATTCCAACTGGGAATCATGTTCTCCCCTCAGCTCTAGGGATTCCCGGTTCGAATCCCCATCTGGGTAGAGTTGCATGTTCTCCCCGTGTCCGCGTGGGTTTCCTCCGGGTTCTCCGGTTTCCTCCCACAGTCCAAAAACATGGATCAAGGTCAATTGGATTCTCAAAATTGCCCCATATAGAGTGTGTCTGTGTGAGTGAGTGTGTGCCCAGCGATGGATTGGCGCCCTGTCCTGGGTCTATCTGCCCAGCGCCCGAAACGTTCTCCTCTGGATGGGCATGGGGAACCCCCCCCCCGCGACCCTAATAGAGGATAAAGCGGATGATAATGAATAAACGAATATATATAACGTTCTCCCCTGGATGGGCATGGGGAACCCCCCCCCCCCCGCGACCCTAATAGAGGATAAAGCTGAAGATAATGGATGAATGGAATATCATCTTCAAAAGTCCAGGTGTCACATACTTTTGAACCTTTTTAGAAAAAAAAATCTGCAAATTGAAAACTCGTGACGCGATTTTCTAATTATTTTCCGATCTGCTGCCGAATAAGAGCTGCCACTCCTCCTCTGAATGTTAGATCTATCCAAATGATGCTGGTCTTTCATTTCTCTCTCTCTCTCTCTCTCTCTCTCTTTGCTCCTGCCAGCGTTTAGTTGCATTCGGCGCCCCGTTGTTAGATTTATCATCCCCGCAAATCAGCATCTCTCTGTTTCACAGCAATAAGAAAAACAAAGCCTGCATGGCACCTACTTGGGGCTGCTAGCTCTCGCTGGCCTACTTCCCAAAAATAGCATCTGATACTGAGGAAGATTCAGCGTGCTGCCTTTTTTTTTTTTTTTTTTTTTTTCTCCCTCCTGTATTTATTTTTTTTAGCAGTACAGCCCCTTCACCCCTCTGCATCTCTTTTTCATTCTCTCTCCATTCACTCTGCAGCTGGTGGTGCTTCACTTAGAATTGTTTTCGTACCTGAACGCCCCTCAGAGACTCGTAATAACCGGTGAACTGTGTGAAGTTATTTATACACACACTGCTAAAAAGTATGTGAACATCCAAACATCACACCCCACACCTCCGTAGCACACCCACCTAAAGGTTCTCCATATTTATCCGGAGCTGCTGTTCAGGAACTTGGGTCCATTGCTGTGGGTACCCTATCTACACGGCCTGGCCAAACCCGAGGTCACACGCTCGGAAATTTGCTTGGACTCCCTTTGGTTTTGGGAGCTTCAGCTTTGATGACGTCACAAATTCTTCACACGTTTCTACAATTTCGCAAGATTTCATTTCTGTGCAGAGCTGCTCTCATTTTTCTCCGAAATCTTTTAGGGATGATGGAGATAATGACCGGGCGGCACGGTGGCTTAGTGGTTTGGCATGTTCGCCTCTCGGCACTAGGGATTCCCGGTTTGAATCCCCATCTGGGTGGAGTTTCCAAGTTCTCCCCTTGTCCGCGTGGGTTTCCTCCGGGATCTTCAGTTTCCTCCGACAGCCAATCTATTGCTGGACACACATTCACTCACACATACACTCTATATGGGGCAAATTTGGAGAACTCAATTGACTTGATCCATTGAATTCTCAAAAATTGCCCCATATAGAGTGTATGTGTGAGTGAGTGAGTGCCCAGCGATGGATTGGCATCCTGTCCTGGGTCTATCTGCCCAGCGCCCGAAAT
Organism: Corydoras maculifer; assembly: GCA_019802435.1. NCBI lineage: Eukaryota > Metazoa > Chordata > Actinopteri > Siluriformes > Callichthyidae > Corydoras > Corydoras maculifer. The sequence continues at coordinate 123,943 of JAFMOD010000623.1, forward strand.
GTTCTCCCCTGGATGGGCATGGGGAACCCCCCCGCGACCCTAATAGAGGATAAAGCGGGAGATAATGAATGAATGAATAATGAATGAATGAATTGACTTCATCCATGTTTTTGGACTGTGGGAGGAAACCGGAGAACCCGGAGGAAACCCACACGGACAACGTATATTTAGTTGATGTGGAAGTTGTGCTTTTTGGTGTCATTACTTTTTTTTTCAGTAAGTTGAATGAAGTTTGTTTTTCCTAAACGCCAATAAGCGGCCGATTACATGTAAATTAACCTTTACACCGTTTGCAGGAAATGTCATCACAATTCTGGGATGAGAAGGGGCTAATGTGTGTATAAGTGTGTGTGTGTGTGTGTGTGTGTGTGTGTGTGTGTGTGTGTGTGTGTATAGAGCAGTGGTAGCTGAATCACTGTGTGTGGGAGTGTAAACATCCTGAAAGAGGAGTGTGTGTTGGGAGTGCATTCGGGAGCATGACTCCTCCCGTCGCTCCGTGGTGCTCTGGACCCGGAGTGGGAACTTTTGGGGGTTCAATTAATTTTGGAATTAATTTTTCACTGAGGCACGGTGGCTAAGTGGTTTGGCATGTTCTCCTCTCAGCACTAGGGATTCCCGGTTCGAATCCCCATCTGGGTGGAGTTTTCATATTCTCCCCGTGTCTGTGTGGGTTTCCTCCGGGTTCTCCGGTTTTCTCCCACAGTCCAAAAACATGGAACAAGTCAATTGAATTCTCCAAATTTCCCCATGTAGAGTGTGTCTGTGTGAGTGAGTGAGTGTGTGCCCAGCGATGGATTGGCTTAGTGGTTTGGCATGTTCTCCTCTCAGCACTAGGGATTCCCGGTTCGAATCCCCATCTGGGTGGAGTTTCCGTGTTCTCCTCGTGTCCTCGTGGGTTTCCTCCGGGTTCTCCGGTTTCCTCCCACAGTCCAAAAACATGTATATAGAGTGTGTCTGTGTGAGTGAGTGTGTGTCCAGTGATAAATTGGTGTCCTGTCCTGGGTGTATCTGCCCAGCGCCCGAAACGTTCTCCCCTGGATAGGCATGGGGAATCCCCCGCCCCTCGCGACCCTAATAGAGGATAAAGTGGAAGATAATAGATGGATGAAGTTATATTAGACAACCTTGATGCATTGTTGTCCCACAGTGTCCCTCACAAACATTGTCTTTGTCCCACATCTGCTGAATTGGAATCTGGTCACCCTACGTAACAAACCAGATCATTAGAGAAACCTTATCTGCACATCTGCAAAGATCTCCCAGCATGCACTGCGCATCACAGGCAGCAGTAAGTCACCACTTTTTGATTGAGATTTATTGATGCATTCGATTTAAATGTATTCATGTCACTCTCTTTACAGTACAGAGCTGTTACACCGCAGCGTCACACAAATCCAGCTTATAAATGCGTAAACAAGAATGAATAACATCCAAATCGAATAAATCACTTAGTAATTAATAAATCTCAGAGACAGGGAGGCCTTTTTATACGATGATGGCATAGCAAGAAGGTCCCTGTACCTGCAGGGGTGTCCTCTGGGTTCTCTGTTGTTCATTGGAAATAATTAACAATAGACACTATACTGTCCTTGGAATTAGGGGTGTAATAAATCTGTGAAACAAATATGAATTTAAAGTTTTTTTCATAATTATAAATTAAAACGGCGGCACGGTGGCTTAGTGGTTTGGCATGTTCTCCTCTCGGCGCTAGGGATTCCCGGTTCGAATCCCCATCTGGGTGGAGTTTCCATGTTCTCCCCGTGTCTGCGTGGGTTTCCTCCGGGTTATCCGGTTTCCTCCCACAGTCCAAAAACATGGATCAAGTTAATTGAATTCTCAAAAATTGCCCCATATAGAGTGTGTCTGTGTGAGTGAGTGTGTGCCCAGCGATGGATTGGCGCCCTGTCCTGGGTCTGTCTGCCCAGCGTCCGAGACGTTCTCCCCTGGATGGGCATGGGGAACCCCACCGCGACCCTAATAGAGGATAAGCGGGAGATAATGAATGAATATAAATTAAAACATCTCATCTCTGGCGGCCCCCCTGGTGGTTTAGTGTTTTAGCACGTTCGCCTCTCAGCGCTATCGAATCCCCATCTGGGTGGAGTTTCCATGTTCTCCCCGTGTCCACGTGGGTTTCCTCCGGGTTTTCCGGTTTCCTCCCACAGTCCAAAAACATGGATCAAGTCAATTGAAATCTCCAAAAACATTGCCCCATATAGAGTGTGTCTGTGTGAGTGAGAGAGTGTGTGCCTGGCGATAGATTGGTGTCCTGTCCTGGTTGTATCTGCCCAGCACCCGAAACGTTCTCCCCTGCATTGGCATGATGAACCCCCCCCTGCGACCCTAATAGAGGATAAAGCGGAAGATAATGAATGAATGAACATCTCATCTCATGTTAATTTCTAACTGATGTATTCAGAACTGTGTTTGTTTTCAACGGTTCTATGAAAATCACTCCATCCATCCATTATCTTCCGCTTTATCCTCTATTAGGGTCGCGGTGGGGGGGGTTCCCCATGCCCATCCAGGGAAGAACGTCTTGGGCGCTGGGCGGATACACCCAGGACAGGACGCCAATCTATCACTGGACACACACTCACTCACACACACACACTCTATAGGGGCAATTTGGAGAACTCAATTGACTTGATCCATGTTTTTGGACTGTGGGAGGAAACCGGAGGAAACCCACGCGGACACGGGGAGAACATGGAAACTCCACCCAGATGGGAATTCGAACCGGGAATCTCTAGTGCTGAGAGGAGAACATGCCAAACCACTAAGCCACCGCACTGCCCTTAAAGTTTACTTTATTATTATGTGTTCAATGGTTCTATCATTCATTCATTGATTATCTTCCGCTTTGTCCGATATTAGGGTCGCGGGGGGTATCCCATGCCCATCCAGGGGAAAACGTTTCGGGCGCTGAGCAGCACAGGACAGGACGCCAATCTATCGCTGGGCACACACTCACTCACACAGACAAGCACACATACACACTCTATATGGGGCAATTTGGAGAACTGGTTCTATCAAAACCCCTCAATTATAGATATAAATAAAAAAGAAAAAACAATTTTCGTCCAGAGTTTCCCTCCATCACGTGGCTTCGGGTGATCGAGTCTGATTTTCATTTCAGGGTTCGAATCGTGTATCGTCTGCGTGGGGAGTCGCTCGGGGTGGAGGAGATACCGAGATTGTGTAAATGTTAGAGCAGGACGTGGGGAGAACGCAGGTAGATTTTTTGGCGTGGGGGGGGGGGGTGCTGTCAGACAG
>JAFMOD010000623.1:132610-149011 GCA_019802435.1 Corydoras maculifer
AAAAAAAAAAAAAACCCAAAAAAAACCATGAATCAGCAGCAATGGAGTACTTATACTAGGAGAAGATGGTTCCAAGAACCATTTTAAAAACATTTTTGGTACTTTGTATATGATAAAATAGTTTTAGAAAACGTTTTGAAGAGCAATAAATGTTCTTTTAATGGAAATACAGTGGTTATAAGTTCCCTTGTTTTCTCACAGGACCCTAATAATAGGTTCTTGTTGTAGTAAAGTGGTTCTAAGAACTCTTTTAGGGGAGCAAAATTACTCTCAGGATTCATAAATTGGTCCCTTTTGTGTTGTAAATTGGTTCTGAACCACAGTGTAAAAAGCAAAAACCCTTGGAATCTGCACATAGTACCATTATGTTCAAGTAAAATAGTTCCTAGAACCATCTTCAATATCAAAGCACAAGTGTGTTTAAAGACAACAATATTAGGTCTTTTTAATGTGATTAACAGAACCATTATTAAGAGCAAACGACCATAGAAATCCATAAGTAGGTTCTTTATTTGGGGGGTAAAGTATTTCTAGGAACATTTTGAATAGTAACGCGTGATCGTAGTTTCCAAGAAACAGGTATTAGGTCATTATAATAGAACTGATGTGATTGTTAGAATTACCCATTTGATTCATACACTCTTCACGTGTGGTCACTTATTTCTAGGAACCATTTTGTAGTGCACGCAACCTTTGGGATATGTACCAAATGGTTCAGGTAACGCAAAGTGGTTTTATTTTATTGTTGAATCGTTTTTAAACCGCAACACAACCTTGTACTTTTTGTAAAGTCCTGATCATCGATCCCTTATATAAATGTGAACCGATCCTTAGAACCATTTTAAACAGCGAAGAACTCGCTTACGATACTTGGGATTTGAACCAACAACCTTCAGATTGAACGCCCAACAACTCTGTGATATATATGATACGTAAGAAGTGGTTACAGGAAAATAATGTATTGTATATCACGCATTGATATGAATGTGAAGCGCTAAGAAGTGTGTGTTATTGTCAATAACATCACGGCTGGACAAACGGATGGCCAATCAGATTTAAGGACCGGGACTAGCTGTTCGGCTTGGAATGTCCAGGGGGTTTAGTGAGGTCAGGTAAGTGTGGCAGGTTTGTGTTGGTGTTCAGCTGACTCATTACCAAGTGCACTAGTCATACTGTCAGCAATAAGGGAACGACGTTTAGGGTTAATACACATGATGCCAAGCAGTAAATATACGAACCACAGAGGGTTCTGCCCCAGTGACATGCATTGTACCCCAGGCGTTCAGGGATGTACCTCAGCATGTCTCACTCATGGCCGATGTGGGATTAGTGTTTGGTGTTGATGGTGCTTGTTGCGTCTGTACCACTTGAATCATGCAAAAAGCCCCATGCAACCATATTGCTAGGGCAGCTGGAGGTGTTGACCACGGGGGCTCTTATTAATCACTTGTTTTGGGTGTGGAGGGGGGGTGATGTAATTGGAAATTCAGTGTCTCATCTCGTCAGAGTAGTAAACATTCTATTTTTTATGCTATTCTACCCACCCTGGTGTGAGGGGGGGCAATTACAGTGTCCGATTCTGTGTTTTTGTATCATTTTAATTAATTCATTAATTCATTATCTTCTGCTTAATCCTGTACTAGGGTCATGGGGGGGCACTGGGCAGATACACCCAGGACAGGATGCCAATCTATCGCTGGGCTTACACTCACTCACACACAAACACACACACACACACACACACACACTATAGGGGCAATTTAGAGCATTCAATTCACCTTAAATCCATGCTTTCAGATCGGGATTCTAATGCTGAGAGGCGGACATTGTTTCGTTTACATTCAGCATGCAAATTAAATTCTTAAAACCAGTTTCTGACTTTTAAAATTAATTTCTCATTATCTTCCAATTAATTCTACACTAGGTTCACCCCCCCCCGGGGGGGGGGGGGGTTCCAATACTGACCTGGAGGAGAACGTTTTGGGCGCTGGGCAGATACCCCCTGGACAGTGCGCCAAGACATCATGGGGCACCTTCACACACAGACAAAGACAATTTAGATTGGGGCAATTTAGAGCAGCCAGTTCACCTTGAATCCATGAGTTTTTTTTTTTTTTTTTTAGCAACTCAAAATTTGTAAAATAGTTTTTTTTTTTATAAAAATAAAATTATAAAAAAATTATTTACATTGGGGAAGCACGGTGGATTAGTGGTTCCAGGTTCGAATCTTAAGTTCTCCAGTTTTCTCCAACAGTCCAAAAAAAACACGGATTTAAGGTAAATCGTATGCTCTAAATTGCCCCATATAGTGTGTGTGTGTCTGTGTGAGTGAGTGTCAGTGATGATTTGGCGCCCTGTCCTGGGTGTATCTGCCCAGCGCCCGAAACGTTCTCCACTTGATGAACATGGGGAACCCCCCCCCCCTGCCCATCCAGATCTATAATCCAGATTATTTAATCCTAATGACTTTCAGTATTGATTAATAAATGTAATAATGATATCGGTCCGATCTGCGTTCCGCTGTAACATTGCTGTACCTGAGTTTATTTTATTTGGGAACGTCGTTTCCGGCGGCACGGTGGCTTAGTGGTTGGCATGTTCTCCTCTCAGCTCGAGGGATTCCCGATTCGAATCCCCATCGGGGTAAAGTTTCCATGTTCTCCCCGTGTCTGTGTGGGTTTCCTCGGGGTTCTCCGGTTTCCTCCCACAGTCCAAAAACATGGCTCAAGTCAATTGAGTTCTCCAAATTGCCCCATATAGAGTGTATATGCGTGCGTGTCTGTGTGAGTGAGTGTGTCCAGCGATGGATTGGCAACCCTGTCCTGGGTCTATCTGCCCAGCGCCCGAAACGTTCTCCCCTGGATGGGCATGGGGAACCCCACCATGACCCTAATAGAGGATAAAGCAGAAGATAATGAATGAATGAATGAATGAATGAATGAACGTCGTTTCCGCTTAAAATTGCTGATTCACATCAGGCCTATCCCGGAACCGTTCAATCCTGAGATATTAAACCTTTGAGGATGAGGGCATCATATCGGGGAGGGCTGTGTTCCGGTGGGTTGATGAGGGTCCGCCGTGGTGCACCGAGTGCATGCTCTGAGTGCTTTGGGCGGCCGCTGTGAAGCCCTCGCCTCGCGTCTGAGCCGAGTCCAGGCCGGCGGGCCGTGGGGAGAGCGAGAGAACTCTGACTGAAGTGCTCCTCCACGCTCGTGCTGAATGGGTTTGAATGAGTTTCTGAGCTCTCGGGGCCTCGGCCTCCGTCCTCCGCTGGAGAGCCATGTGCTTTCATCAGACGCTCTGTACTTCACTTCAGACTTTTCCTGAGACGCCGGTATGGAGAACGTCTCCTCGTGGACTTCTCGAGACATTTTGGTCTCACAGACAGAAGAGATAAAATGCTGTGCTGTCTTTATCGCCAACTTTCTTTTATTCAGTGAAGGCTTTTTAAAAAACACACACGTTCCTGATGTTCATTTTAGAAACAATTGCCGGGATTTTCTCAAAGTTGGACACAAACGTTCACCTGCACCTGAGACCATAAACTGCTTAGATTTTGGTATCAGAGGTCACTGCGTGCGGGCGGCATGGTGGCTTAGTGGTTTAGCATGTTCTCCTCTCAGCACTAGGGATTCCCAGTTCGGATCCTCATCTGGGTGGAGTTTCCATGTTCTCCCCGTGTCCGTGTGGGTTTCCTCAGGGTTCTCCGGTTTCCTCCCGCAGTCCAAAAACATGGATCAAGGTCAATTGAGTTCTCCAAATTGCCCCATATTGAGTGTGTATGTCTGTCTGTGTGAGTGTGAGCGGTGAGCGATTGCCCCCCTGTCCTGGGTGTATCTGCCCTGGATCGGCATTGGGGAACACCCCCCCCCCCCCCGGACCCCAATATAGGATAAAGCGGAAGATAATGGATGGATGTCACTGCAACCTCACTAGAACCAACATCCAGGTCTCAGTCTCTAAATTTGAGCACATTTCCCCCTCACAAATGTTCTCCTCTGCTACAGAGGCATGATCAATTTTATCCATCCTATTATTCACCTACAATTTTAACGAGGAAAACCTACAATAATAAGTCACATGTAACAGAATATAGGATTTTTATTTATCAATTTATTCATCCATTATCTTCCACTTAATTCTCTAATAGGGACGTTGGGGGGGGGGGGGTTCTCCATGCCCGTCCAGGAGAGAATGTTTCGGGCGCTGGGCAGATACACCCAGGACAGGGCACCAATCTATCACTGGACACACACTCACTCACACACACAGACAATATGGGGCAATTTAGAGCATTTATTTTATCCTGAATCCATGTCTTTGGACTGTGAAAGGAGACCGGAGAACCCGGAGGAAACCCACGCAGACACAACTCCACCCAGATTGAGATTTGAACCTCCCCAGCGCTAAGAGGCAAACGTGCTATGCTAACTACTAAGCCACTTGCCATTACATGTGAAGTTTAAATTTAGTAGAAATGAAAATCTGCATTGTAGCCACTAAATAGGCCAAAAAAACAGGTCACCCCATGGATGTACCTCTGATCTGAGGTCGCTGCAGTCAGTCAGGTATGGGTCCAACAGCCTTATGAGGTCAGCTGACCTGAATCTACTGACCCATCTGGTTCCTCCATCAATGGATCTGTTCTTCTTTGATGACACGGACCGATTCCATGATGACAATGTCAGGATTCATGGAGCTCAGCTTGTGAGAGGGTGGTTCAGGGAGCATGAGACATCGTTCTCACACATGCATCGTCCAGAGCTGAACCCCGTTAAGAATTTGGGATGTGCTGGAGGGGACTTTGTGCAGTGGTCCACATGTCCATCATCAATACAAGATCTTGGAGGAAAGTGAATGGAACTCTGGATAGAAATAAATTTTGCGACTGCAGAAGTTTAAAGGAGAATAAAGGTGCTCTAATAATACATATTAGAGTGTGACCTTTATTTTTTTTGGCAGTGGGTTTTGTCTCGATTTTTAAGGGAAAATAACGTTACTGGAGATAAAACAACAAATCACAGAATGACTTGAGTAAATTAGAAAAACTAAAAAAACATTTAATTCTTGAAATAAAATTATGCTCCAATTATTTGATGACCTAAATCAGCCAATCGGTTAAAAAAAGATGCAGAATAAAAAAAAAAATTCAACACAGCTCCCATGTGTCATCACGAGTTGTCGCCGGGTGGTTAGTTTCAACTAATTCAAAACTCTGCAGCCCGACTTGTGTTTAACCAGCCCAAGCGAACTCATGTCACTCCTTTACTCACTTCCCTCCATTGGCTTCCTGTAGCTGCTCGCATTCAGTACAAGTCTCTGACTCTAGCATACAGAACCATTTCTGGATCCGCCCCCTCCTACCTTCACCCCATCTTTCCTAAATACACTCTGAATCGTTCTCTTCGCTCCAGCGATGATCGCCGCCTGACGATTCCACCTCACCGAGGAGCTCATTCGCACTCCGTGGCGTCCACCACTGCAAAATGGTGGAATGCTCTTCCCAAATCTGTCCGTAAGACAGAATCACTGAACATTTTAAAAAAATTACTGAAGACACATCTCTTTAACAAATACCTGTCGTAAAAAAAAAAAAAAAAGGAGGGGGGGGGGGGGGGGGCGTGTGCCGCGGCATTGAATAACATTCAGCTTTGATGAATTTATAGTATAGTTGGTTTTCTTCATGGCTTCTGACTTGTGGTGTTCTCATTTGTAAGTCGCTTTGGATAAAAGCGTCTGCTAAATGACTAAATGTAAATGTAATGTAATGGTTGCTGGGTGGTCGCCGGGCGGTTGCCGGGCGGTTTACGGGTGTTATTTTAACTTATTCAGCCTTAAAGTTTCATCTGTATAGAATCGGCAATGCTGTTTCTATACTAAAAAATTCATTCTCTAGTGTTGCTTCGTAGTTGCTCTGTGGTTGCCATGTGATTACTGTGTGTTTGCTTGATAAATTGACTGAACGCCATCTTCTTTGCTGTATTTTAATGTTGATTGGATAAAGAAGAGACGCAGACTAGTCAAATATTTATGATGCAGGCAGTCAAGAAATAAGTGCTATGAAAAGGACCGGTTTAAAAAATGTACACAAGGGCCAAACCAATAGACTAAACCTTATTTATAATAAAGGAAACTCATTGTTACGCTGTATTGCACGCATGGCGTATAGTTTACTTCATGCACATAGTGCATTTACACACACCAGGTCTTGTCTAAACTACTCGCTCCTCTATAATAATATATATTGATTTTCGGAGGTTGAGATGCTGAATAAATAACCATGATGTTATGCGGTGAATGTGGTGGGACTAAAAAATGTGAGATATGAAGCTTTGAAACCAGGGCCTCGTATTTCTTGTATTTGTCAAGTGATCTGTAATAGCTCCACCGCCCAATCTCATGACCCTGAAGGAAATTAGGACGGTGACACTAAAGGAAATAGCTGCGACCTCTCAAGGTTTGGCGTTCTCCTCCTGTCAGCTGGGGAAGGGAACTGACCCTAGTCGCGGCGAGCGGGAACAAACGAGGCCTGTGCTACGGCGAGGGCCGTCCCGCCCACACCCGCTGTGGAGGAGGAGTGCGGTATGTGCCTATCCCAGCAGCTATCGAACCGTCGCCTCTCGCCGGTGCAGCCCTGATCCACTCTGCCTCTGCGGTTTCGCAAAACGAGGGACCGAGGCGGACGTCTGAGCTGTCGTCACATCGTCATGGAATGCTTAAGTAGGCTCCTCTCTCATGTGAAGACAGATCGTTCTGAAGGGTGTGTGAAAATTTAGGGTTGGTCAGGAAACTGGTCCTTCTCACTCCGCATCCCAATTCATCTCAACTGTGTGAGACGGGCTTCTCTCCGAGCTCTGTGGCGTTTCTTTATATAAAACCCATCCAAACGATGCCTCAACTTTGGCATCGTGGTTCTAATGGTCTAAAAGTAAAGGGACCAGTATTAAAATAAATTTGCATAGAGTTATTTTATCTATTCATTCATTCATTATCCCCTGCTTCATCCTCTATTAGGGTCGGGGGGGGGGGGGGTTCCCCATGCCCATCCAGGGGAGAACGTTTCGGGCGCTGGGCAGATACACCCAGGACAGGGAGCCAACCTATCGCTGGACACACACTTACTCACACAGACACACTCTATAGGGGGCAATTTGGAGAACTCAGTTGACTTGATCCATGTTTTTGGACTGTGGGAGGAAACCGGAGAACCCGGAGGAAACCCACGCGGACACGGGGAGAACATGGAAACTCCACCCAGATGGGGATTCGAACCGGAAATCCCTAGCACTGAGAGGAGAACATGCTCCACCGTGCCGCCATAGTTATTTTAATAATGGTAAATTCTGTGATATAAAACTGAACTGCAAACAATAAACGGCAAAAGTATTGGGACGCCTACACTTTACACCTACCGGAACCTCCATGACATCCCGTTTTAATTTGGATTCTCCCCTCTGCACCCAAAACTTTTTAAAAAGATTTTGCAGTGTGCCTGTGGGAGCATTGCTCATTGAGCTCAGGACTCCACAGTCCTTCCCCAAACTGTTTTTTTTATACAGGTTTTCCAAATGCATGGGTGGGTGCTTGGTGTAACACAGGTGTGATGAGTGAGATGAGATAAATGGGTGTGTCCTTATACTTTTGTTTATGTAGTGCAGTCATAGTAACAGTGAGCAGCACTGTCCTCCCACAGGAAGAAATGTCCTGGGGCTCTGGGGCCTTTGTGGAGTTTGTATGTTCTCCCCACACATTTTTATGCTCTGGCTGTTAATGTATGTGTGAATGTGTCTGTGGTTGACTGATGTAATATCCAGGGTTTTATTCCTGCTCAATGAGTCCCCAAAAAGTGCTGGGATAAGACCCGGACACAACCCTGTTTATGACAACGGCTTGTAATCATTTCTCTTCTTTAATATACATGTTCCCATGTTCCCCATAGGACAGGGCACCAATCTATCACTGGGCACACATGCTTACTCACACACACTCTATATGGGGCAATTTGGACAACTCAGTTGTCCTTGATCCATGTTTTTGGACTGTGGGAGGAAACCCACGCGGACACGGGGAGAACGTGGAAACTCCACCCATTTTGGGATTGGAACCGGGAATCCCCAGCGCTGAGAAGAGAACATGCTAAAGCACTAAGCCACCGTGCCGCCCATAGAAATGCACTTATTTAAAATAATAAAAAATATATTCTGCAATGATTTGGTGAAGTAAATAAAAATGGAGATCAGCACAAAATACTGAAATCTGAAAACCAGAAACTGTCATTAAATGAGAAAAATGTCCGAAATGGCGTTTACCCTCAAATAAATAAATAAATTGGTAAAGTAAACATGTCACATGGTTCAGTTTGTAAAAGAGATGAGGGATGTATATATATAATTTATAATCATGTAAACTTTTAGGGCGGCACGGTGGCTTAGTGGTTTAGCACGTTCTCCTCTCAGGGCTAGGGATTCCCGGTTCGAATCCCCATCTGGGTGGAGTTTCCATGTTCTCCCCGTGTCCGTGTGGGTTTCCTCCCACAGTCCAAAAACATGGATCAAGGTCAATTGAGTTCTCCAAATATATATATAGTGCCACACTATCCATATATAGTGTGTGTGTGAGTGAGTGAGTGTGTGCCCAACGATAGACTGGCGTCCTTTCCTGGGTCTATCTGCCCAGCGCCCGAAACGTTCTCCCCTGGATGGGCATGGGTAACCCCCCCCCCCCCCCCCGCGACCCTAATAGAGAATGAAGCGGAAGATACTGGATGGATATATATGTTTAAACGCTTATGTGCTGAATCCGAGGACACAATTGTTGTAATCAGTAGAGGATCATCAGCATGCGGATGAGGGCCTGAGGGTCGAAACGTTCGTAAGGTTATGTCTGTAAATAAAAAAAAAAAATATATATATATATATATATATATATATATATATATATATGATACTCTATACTGTGCTGTACTGTGCTCTTTTGTTATATTCAAACCCAGTGTGTTTTATTTTATTAATAAATCTCAGTTTCTCTTTCGTCTCCACACATGATTCTGCCGTTCTGCCCCTTAACACCCACTTTCTCTTCCTTTGTCCTCAGGTCATGGCGGCGACTTTGCCCAGGACACTTGGCGAGTTGCAGCTCTACCGCATCCTACAGCGAGCCAACCTGCTGTGCTACTACGACGCCTTCATCCAGCAGGGCGGCGACGATGTGCAGCAGCTGTGCGAGGCCGCCGAAGACGAGTTCCTGGAGATCATGGCGCTGGTGGGAATGGCCAGCAAGCCTTTACACGTGCGACGCCTGCAGAAAGCCCTGCGCGATTGGGTCACCAACCCGGCTCTGTTCAACCAGCCGCTGGCCTCGCTGCCCGTCTGCAGCATCCCCGTCTACAAGTTGCCCGACGGCCCCGTCATCCCCGTGAAGGTCCCCAAAACGGATTTGTCCAAGACCGAGGCGGGCAGTGGGAGCTCGTCGGCCACCGCTTCGCCGCTACAGACCGGCAACGAGCCACGTTTCTGGGCTGAACGTAGCCTCTCTCCGGCCGAGCTCGGCTCCCCGTCCTCCCCGCTGCCCCGTGACACTCTGGAGGCGCTGGACACTGCGGCTGTGCAGGCCGTCACCGAGTGCGTGGACCGGATGGCCAGGGCGCTGCCCAAAAGTGACACAGCCGAGCTCAGGGAGCAGCTGAAGGCCAACAAGAAGCTGGCCAAAATGATCGGGCATATCTTCGAGATGAGCGACGACGACCCTCGTAAAGAAGAAGAAATACGAAAGTACAGCGCCATCTATGGACGTTTCGACTCCAAGAGGAAAGACGGCAAACACCTTACGCTGCACGAGGTTGGTTGATAATAAACATAACAGGTTTTTTTTTTTATTAACTGGTTACGAAAAATGTTTTGTTGAGTGGGCGGAGTTAATTTGTGAAAGGCTATAATGTCCTCAAAGTCAGGGGAAGTCGGTCAGTGCACCTTTAGGAGATTCTGCTCATGCAACGTCTTAAGGGTGAGTCTGGGACTTTTGGAGGAATATGGTCTCACCGCCTTCTGTTTACATGAGCTCACAGACACTCCTGATTGGCTAATGCTGCTATCATTAAAACAGAGCGTGTGTGTCTGTGACAGAAATTCTGATTTTCTTGAACTGGCTGGACTATAACCCCGAAAAGGACCTTTTCCAGTCGAACCTTGGACCTTGCTGTGAGGTGACATTACCAGTCACTGTACCACCGTAGTATCCTTATAAATTCCTTTGAAATTTTTTAAACGGTCCAAATACACACCCTTGCAAAAGGTCAAATGTGAAAACAATTTTTAAAACTGTGCTTTTATTTTTAAACCTCGTCAAATTCTGTCTACAGGCTTCTGGATTTAAATCAATCCATTCATTCTCTTCCGCTTTATACTCGATTAGGGTCGCCGGGGGGTTCCCCATGCCCATCCAGGGGAGAACGTGTTAGGCGCTGGGCAGATACACCCAGGACAGGGCACCAATCCATCGCTGGGCACACACACACACACACACTCTATATGGGGCAATTCGGAGAATTCAATTGACCTTGATCCATGTTTTTGGCCTGTGGGAGGAATCCGGAGAACCCGGAGGAAAGCCACGCGGACACGGTGGAGAACATGCTTAGCCACCGTGCCGGCATTTTGGATTTTAATGTAGATATAAAAGTTCAGAGGGCGGCCCGGTGGCTTAGTGGTTTAGCATGTTCTCCTCTCAGCTCTAGGGATTCCCGGTTGGAATCCCAATTTGGGTGGAGTTTCCATGTTCTCCCCGTGTCCGCGTGGGTTTCCTCCGGGTTCTCCGGTTTCCTCCCACAGTTCAAAAACATGGATCAAGTCAATTAAGTTCTCCAAATTGCCCCATAAAGAGTGTGTGTTTGTGTGAGTGAGTGTGTGTACAGTGATAGATTGCCCCCCTGTCCTGGGTGTATCTGCCCAGCGCCCGAAACGTTCTCCCCTGGATGGGCATGGGGAAACCCCCCCCCCCCATGACCTGAATAGAGAATAAAGCAGATGATAATGGATGGATATAAAACTTGAGGTAATTTATTTATACAGTGCTTTTTTCAGTACATTGTCTTAAAGCAGCTTTACATTGTTACTCGGCTGAACCCCCCGAAAAGCAACAGTGGCAAGAAAAAACTCCCCGTCACGCTGTTTTCTGAGGACGTGTACATCAGTATAAAACCTGGTGTGGTTATCGGTTCTTGACGCTGATCTTGTGCTGATGTGTTGAATGAAGCCTGTGTTTTGTTTGATGGTCTCTGGTGGTGTCTGCTCACAGCTGACGGTGAACGAGGCGGCAGCGCAGTTGTGTATGAAGGAGGTGGCGCTGCTAACGCGCAGGGACGAGTTATTCGGACTGGCGCGCCAGGTCTCCAGAGAGGTCACGTACAAATACACCTACAGAACCAGCAAGTAAGGACGTCCTCTGTTTCCTCAGCTTCATAAATAGGGTCTTCCTTTGAACTACTCTTAAACCACAAAACGGGCCTGATGCTGTAAGAGCTACGGTTCTCAGATCGCAAAGATTCACTCAGTCTTATGGTAATCATTTGAACAATAGTATGTGGACACCATTTCACCTTGTTTCCTTACTCTGCACCATTAAAGTACAATTTTAATGGCACTGCAGATGTATTTTGGAAAGACTCGAACCTGTTCCAGCAAAGCATCTTTCCTACCTTAACACCGAAACGGATGTTATCTATGTGTCTAGATATCGCCCGGAGAACTTTACCGGGCTTTAAACAGACTCTTACTCTGCCAGCCTCTCTGTAAAATCCAGTCGAGCCCGTCTGCTGATCTGCAGGTGCCATCAACTGCACACTGCGCAGCTTGATTTGGGGCGTATCTGTATGTCTTTGTTTCTGTGAAACACGTTAAAGTTATGTATTAATTCTCTTTAATTCTTCATGGGTGTGTTTTGGGTGTAACATACAATAAACCAATCAGGGCGTGACTCTCCGTTCCCTTTAAGAACCAGGTGGCGCTCTGACTTTGGCGGATTGCTATTTGAGCGGTGCAGCTACCTACATTTACATTTATAGTTGGCCAATTATATGACGCCTTTATCCAAAGCGACTTACAAGGTGAGCACAGGGTTCATCACAACATCCCTGGAGCAATGAGGGTTAAGGGTCTTGCTCAAGGACCCACATTGGTAACTTCAGTGGACCTGGGATTTGAACCCCCAACCTTCAGATTGATAACCCAACACCCTAACCACTGAGCTACCTGGACTCAATGCGCTATGAGGTTCTCCATCTCAGTGTGAATGGACCCAACACTTTCCCAACACTTTTGTAGCTTTAGTACATTTACATTACATTCACATTTAGTCCTTCAGCAGACGCTTTTATCCAAAGCGACTTACAAATAAGAACATCACAAGACAGAAGTTATGAACAAAACCAGCTACACTGTAGAATTATCAAACCTGATCGTTATATGATGCCCCCCTCCCCCTTTCTTATTTATTTTTTATTGTATTTGTTAAAAAGATGCGTTTTCAGTAGCTTCTTAAAAATGCCTAGTGTCTCCGCCTTACGGACAGAGTTGGGAAGATGGTTCCACCATTTCGCGAACGCCACGGAGTCAGAATGAGCTCCTCGGTGAGGTGGAACCACCCGGTGACCATCATCACTAGAACGAAGTGTATTTCTGGAGGGCAGATCCAGAAATAGTTCTGTAGGCCAGGGTCAGTGACTTATACTGAATGCAGCAGCTACAGGGAGCCAATGGAGGGGCATGAGTGATGGAGTAGTGAAACCAGTATGTTGAGAAATCTTATTTAGCTTATATAATCCATCATTTAAAGGCCTGTAAATACTTTTGTCTAATCTGGTTAAAATCTGATGCCCCTGTGAGTATTGTAATGTTATTTCCGCAGATAGAACAGGAGGCTTTAACCAGGAGTAGTTGCCCCCATGTGCGTCTCTGCCCTCACCGTCTGCCCTCCGCCAAAACCCCATCCAGGTGCTTCCTGCTCTGCACGTCTGGCACACCAGAGACGGAAAATTCCACTAAGCGGTTGCATAATTATAGCTTCTGGCTTTCGCTCTCACCGCAGTTCGTTTCTGGTTCGGTCAGAATCACGGGGGACGTGAGAGAGGGGCATTCAATCCATCCATCCATTATCTTCTGCTATCCTCTACTAGGGTTGCGGGGGAGGGTCCCCATGCCCTTCAAGGGGAGAACATTTTGGGCGCTGGGCAGATAGACCCAGGACAGGACGCCAATCTATCACTGGACACACACTCACTCACACAAACGCACTCT
This sequence comes from Corydoras maculifer, assembly GCA_019802435.1. Classification (NCBI taxonomy): domain Eukaryota; kingdom Metazoa; phylum Chordata; class Actinopteri; order Siluriformes; family Callichthyidae; genus Corydoras; species Corydoras maculifer. The sequence goes on from JAFMOD010000623.1 coordinate 145,900, forward strand.
ATATGGGGCAATTTGGAGAACCCAATTGACCTTGATCCATACTTTTTGGACCGTGGGAGGAAACCGGAGAACCCGGAGGAAACCCACGTGGACACGGGGAGAACATGGAAACTCCACCCAGATTGGGATTCGAACCGGGAATCCCTAGTGCTAAGAGGAGAACATGCTAAACCACTAAGCCACCGTTACGCTTCCGCTTTATCCTCTATTAGGGTCGCGGGGGGTTTTCCCCATGCCCATCCAGAGGAGAACGTTTTGGGCGCTGGGCAGATACACACAGGACAGGATGCCAATCTATCACTGGACACACACTCACTCACACAAACACACTCTATATGGGGCAATTTGGAGAACTCAGTTGACCTCGATCCATGTTTTTGGACTGTGGGAGGAAACCGGAGAACCCGGAGGAAACCCACGTGGACACGGGGAGAACATGGAAGCTCCACCCAGATGGGGATTCGAACCCGGAATCCTTAGTGCTGAGAGGAGAACATGCTAAACCACCATGCACACAAACGCACACTATATGGGGCAAATTAAAGCATTCGGTTTCCCTTGAATCCATGTGTTTGGATTGTGGGAGGAATCCGGAGAATATGGAAACACAACCCAGATTGGGATTTGAACCAGGAATGCTCGGCGCGGAGAGGCGAACGTGTTAACCACTAAGCCGCCATGCCGCCCGAAATTTAATCCTTTAATGTGTAATTAATTAGGACTTTGAATATTCTGATTTTAGTCAGCGAGGGAGTCATTTGTGAGTCGTTGAGTCACTTGTAAATCACTCTTGAGTAATCTGCTAATACGTGTGATATACAGAGCGTCATGTGACCAGTTAGTTCATCTGAATTTAATCCACTGTCATTAATGGGACGTCTCACTTTACATACACACTACATGGACGAAAGTATTGGCACTCCTAATCATTCTACAGCTAGAACAGCTTCTATAACGCTATTATAACTATCACTGGACACACACTCACTCACACACACACACACTCTATATGGGGCAATTTTGGAGAACTCAATTGACCTTGATCCATGTTTTTGGACTGTGGGAGGAAACCAGAGAACCCGGAAGAAACCCACGCGGACATGGGGGAGAACATGGAAACTCCACCCAGGTTGGGACTCGAACCTGGAATCCCTACCGCTGAGAGGAGAACATGCTAAACCACTAAGCCACCGTGCCACCATAATAAATATTCATCCATCCATTATCTTGCACTTTATCCTCTACTAGGGTCGCGGGGGGGGGTTCCCCATGCCCATCCAGGGGAGAACGTTTCGGGCGTTGGGCAGATACACCCAGGACAGGGGGGCAATCTATCGCTGGACACTCTCACTCACTTACTCACACACACTCAATATGGGGCAATTTGGAGAACTCACTTGACCTTGATCCATGTTTTTGGACTGTGGGAGGAAACTGGAGAACCCGGAGGAAACCCACGCGGACACGGGGAGAACATGCAAACTCCACCCAGATGGGGATTCGAACCGGGAATCCCCAGCGCTGAAAGGAGAACATGCTAAACACTAAGCCACCGTGCCTCCCACTGTTATGATTGTTTATTGATAATAAATATGTTGAGACTGAAAACTCAATTCATTAATCTTCTTGGGGGGGGGGGGGTGACTTTTCGGGTGCTGGCCGATACACCCCGGACAGGGTGCCAAACAATCGCTGGGCACGCACTCACTTGCACATACACACTCTATATGGGGCAATTAAGAGCATTTACCTTGAGTCCATGTTTTTGGACTGTGGGAGGAAACTGGAGAACCTGGAGGAGACCCACATGGACACGGGGAGGACATGAAAACTCCACCCAGATCAGGATTCGAACCCGGATCGTGAGAGGCGAACGTCCTGAACTGCTGTGGTGATTGTGCAGAGATGTAGGGTGTATTAGCTCAGTGGTCAGGGTGTTGGGTTATCAATCTGAAGGTTGTGGGTTCAAATCCCAGGTCCACTGAAGTTACCTATGTGGGCCCTTCAGCAAGACCCTTAACCCTCATTGCTCCAGGGATGTTGTGATGAACCCTGTGTTCACCTTGAAAGTCGCTTTGGATAAAAGCGTCCAATAAATGACCAAATGTCATGTAGATGTTCCTCTGTGTTCTAAGCCGATGTTCTTTTGCTCTTCCACAGATCTCGCTGTGGAGACAGAGATGAACCTTCACCCAAGAGAATTAAGACCGAGGTGAGTCAAGCTGAACTGAACTGAACCGACTCACGATTCACTCGTGAAGTTCACAAATTGCTTCAACCATGACTTTAGTTGTAAAGACTAAGCCTTCGGTGGAGGCTCCGCCTTTTATCCAGCTCAATCTCAGAAAGTGTTCCAGCTTTTTTTGAAAAAGGTTCTAGTGTTTTTGAAGGTGAACCAACATGGAGTACGCAAACGAATTTACAGACTTAAGGTGTAAGGGTTGCAACAGAGAACATCCATCCATTATCATCCACTTTATCCTCCATTAGGGTCGCGGGGGGCGGGGGGGTTCCCCATGGTCTTGGGCGCTGGGCAGATACACCCAGGACAGGGCACCAATCCATCGCTGGGCAAATTGGAGAACTCAATTGACTTAATCCATGTTTTTAGACTGTGGGAAGAAACCAGAGAACCAGCACTGAGAGGAGAACATGCTAAACCACTAAGCCACCGCACCACCTCTAATATAATATTATATATAATATACATTCATTCATTCATTATCTTCCGCTTTATCCTCTATTAGGGTCAGGGGGGGGGGTTCCCCATGCCCATCCATGGGAGAACGTTTCGGGCGCTGGGCAGATACACCCAGGACAGGACGCCAATCCATCGCTGGGCACACACTCACTCACACAGACACACTCTATATGGGGCAATTTGGAGAACTCAATTGACTCAATCCATGTTTTTGGACTGTTGGAGGAAACCCGGAGAACCCGGAGGAAACCCATGCGGACATGGGGAGAACATGCAAACTCCACCCAGATGGTGATTCGAACCGGGAATCCCGATCACTGAGAGGAGAACATGCTAAACCACTAAGCCTTCGCATCACCTTGAATATAATTCATTCATCCATTATCTTCCGCTTTATCCTCTATTAGGGTC
>JAFMOD010000623.1:155550-173781 GCA_019802435.1 Corydoras maculifer
ACAGGGCGCCAATCCATCGCTGGGCACACACTCACTCACACAGACACACTCTAAATGGGGCAATTTTGAGAATTCAGTTAACTTGATCCATGTTTTTGGACTGTGGGAGGAAACCGGAGAACCCGGAGGAAACCCACGCAGACACGGGGAGAACATGGAAACTCCACCCAGATGGGGATTCGAACCGGGAATCCCTAGCGCTGAGAGGCGAATGTGCTAAACACTAAGCCACCGTGCCGCCTAATGATTTATATATATTTTTAAAATATGCCATGACTTTGATTTGCCTCGTCAGAATCTTGCGCGTCGGGAGACGTTGTCTCGCGTCGTATCGGCAGGCCGAAGGCCGCGCGGCGGCGTGACCCGCGACGAATGAAAGAATGACGTAAGACCGATGGGGCAGGTGTTCTGCAGGTATTCGCTTGCGTCATGGGGAACAGGCCCCGGCACGATTTCATTCATCCGCCGCCAAGTTTTGCATTTTTGGGCTTGCAGGATCCTTTCAGGTGTCAAGTAAGGTTCACACTGCGGCGTCCCCGCCCCCTCCACCTCCACCCCCCACCCCCCATGGTTAGTCACTTTTACCCTCGTCACCACTTGGCAGCGATTTCCGCCCCGTGGTGACGCAAGGCCGCCGCGCGGCATTATTAAGTTGTTTGTGGCGGCTCGGATTCGTTCGAGGTGGACTCTTTGTCTTCTCCCGTCCGTTCTTTTTACTTTCTTTAGTCTTTCAGCGTCTCGAATCGGCACGCTTCTCCCCTCCCCCCCCCTCCCTGTCCCCGTCTGGCCTCGACTCTGCCCACACTCACCCGCCCGGCCACGCCGGTGAGAACACGCCGCCCGCCCACGCGCGCAGGCAAGGTCCAAACGAGCTCGTTTCACGCGCCTACCCCTCCATCTCGAGACAGATGTGACATCATTACGTGGGCGCTCTTGGAATCACCCACACCCATGCACTTGCGCAGATAGCGCCAACACAAAGACTGAAATGGGCTCGACCTGACTGTACATGCACGCGCCGCACGTAAATGCACCCGCACATCTCGGCTCGTCGGGTGAGGGGTAGCCACCCTGCAGGGCAAAAAAAATAAAATTAAAAAAAATCTTCATCCTCTCCGTAATCTGAAAACAAACAGACTGACCCCGGACGGAAAAACCTTCGTGGGTTTTTCTTAACAGTGCATTAGTTACAAGCAGCGAGCCGCGTAACATCACGTCCCGCAGTTCGTCAGTTATGTTGAAACGCTGTTGTGACAGGAACATAATGTATGTTGCGTTTGTGTTATCGGAGGCACAGCAGTTTCAGAAGCTGCACTAAATGTGGGATGTTGGGGGTTTTTATGTTTTTTTTTGTGTGTGTGTGTGAAAGCAGGTGCCGTGTTGGTCTTCAATCGAGGGGGGAACAGTTTCAGGAAGGGGATGTGCTTAGAACCTGTTCTTAATCCATACTGCAAGCTTATAGATTAAATTATATCTAGATTAGTTTTTATTCACGTTAATTATGCTGTGTTTAGCTTTATCGCCACGAAAATACATTAAACCTGTACATTAAACCGATTCCGTGAGAACATTACGAGGTAGTCCTTGTGTGGAGTCTGCATGTCCTCCCTGTACCTCAGTGGGTTCACTCCAGTTACTCCGGTTCCCTTTCACATTTCAAAGACATGCTCATCTGCACATTGGAGACACTTAATATGACCTAGATCATAAAAACCTACTTATAACTATAAACCAGAATCATTGCAAACTGGACCATACAGAATCTAAAGTACGAATTCAGTATGGGGGGGGGGGGGGGTGGGCACTGTAATTAAAGACCTAAATCCAGAGTTGGCGGCACGGTGGTCTAGCATGTTCGCCTCTCAGTGATAGGGATTCCCGGTTCGAATCCCCATCTGAGTAGAGTTTCCATGTTCTCCCCGTGTCTGCGTGGGTTTCCTCCGGGTTCTCCGGTTTCCTCCCACAGTCCAAAAACATGGATCAAGTCAATTGAGTTCTCCAAAATTGCCCCATATAGAGTGTGTGTGAGTGTGTGCCCAGCGATAGTATGGCGTCCTGTCCTGGGTGTATCTGCCCAGCGCCCAAAACGTTCTTCGGGGGGATGCGGCGGCGGGGGGGGAACACCCCCCCCCCCCGTGACCCTAATTGAGGATAAAGCGGAAAATAATGAGTGAATGAATTTAAATGTACTTTAAAACAATCAAAACATAAACTGCTCAAATAGGCAGTTACAGAGTCCCGCTCAAGGAGGACGAGTCCCCCACTGAGTCTTGGTCCTCCCAAGGTCTTTCTTAAATATCAACATAACGTAGTTTTTCCTTGCCACTGTCGCTTCGGCTTGCTCTTTGGGGTTTTTAAAGGCTTTTCATTCTGTAAAGCTGCTTTGTGACGATGTACTGTTGTAAAAAGCACGACATAAATAAATGACTTGAACTTATGTAGAGGAACGGACGAGCTGACGTAGTCGACACGTGGAGGGTTGGTGTGTTGTGTCCTGATGACATCACAAGAGATTTGCCTTCTGAAACCACTATAATGTTGTGTATCTGTATGACTCTCTGCGTTTCAGTCTAATCGTCCTGGAACTTTCTCGACGTTCTGAATGTCAATCGGTTCGTGACGTCGCAGAGTCTTTCGTTCTCCTGTTCTCACTTTTTAGTCGACTTATCACACATCATGACCTCACAGAGGCTCTTCCCTCAACAATACTCAAAACCGACCGACGGATGAATCACGAAACGCCTGGCTCGCGATGAAGCAATGCGCCCGAACCGTGTCACTCTCTTTGAGTCATCCGCAAGCTTCGCACCACGACGGCAGCATCCTAAATCAAAGCAAAAAAAAAAAAAAAAACACTCGAAGCCCGTCTTTAGACGCCGTGTGTCTAGTTTCGTATTCGTATCCAGAGGAGGGGAGAGGGGGGGGTGAGGGGGTTACTGAAACGCCCCCTGACGATCTCGTGACAGCTGCCGACTCTCTCGGTGCATAGGTGCGATTCACGTCAGAGTTGATATCAGTCACCATGAGTGTGTCTCAACACTCCCACTCAGCCGACGTACCCTCGTCCTTTAGCAGAGTCCCGGGGCGCTCTGGAGGTGCAGGAGTGGAAAGAGACGGTGCGGTGTGCAGAAGCGTGTTCCGATGGTGCGCCGAAAGCCGGCGTGGCGCTGAGGTGTGGCGCGCTGACCTCATTGGTGCCTCCTGAATTTGCGTCAGAACCCTGGCTCTGATTGAAGTCGGTAACCCAGCCTCTTCAGCCTACACACAGCCCACACCGAGAGGGTGGCTTTTGTGCTCGGCAGCCATGGTAACCCCGGGAAACACTGGGTGTCAACACTAGACGAGTTGAACCTCCACCTCCGGTGGAGTGAGTAATCAGACCTGTCATGCCAAGCTTCTCCGTTCTGATCTGATCACACCCTCTACATGCCCCGGTAATCGGTGTAGCACTTCTCAGGTGACCTTTCGCGGCTTTTCAGCCCTCTTGGCGGTCCGACTCACGGCGAGGTGCAGAATTTGGGACGTCGTCCGCCTGCCGCTCCTTCGGTGCAGTCCGCCGGATCGATACGCTCGCAAAATTTAATAAAACGCCGACCAGGTTACCGTACGATATTCTGTAATTCAGACAGTGAAGCGTTAACCTAAGCTGTCGCTTCGGTTTTTACCCGCTTCACCCGAAACGTTCGCCCCTGGGGGGTCATGGGGAACTCCCTCCGTGACCTTAATAAGGGACTAAGTGGAAGATAATGAATTAAGGATATAATGAATATGACAGAACACGTGGCATGGTGGCGTTGTGGTTTGCACCTCCCCGACTCACCCTCAATCTGAGTTTCCATGTTCTCCCCGTGTCCGTGTGGGTTTCCTCCGGGTTCTCCGGTTTCCTCCCACAGTCCAAAAACATGGATTCAAGGTAAATTAAATGCTCTAAATTGCCTTTATATGCTGTTTGTATCTTTGTGAGTATGGTCAGTGATGGATTGGCGTCCTGTCCTGGGTGTATCTGCCCAGCACCCGAAACGTTCTCCCCTAAATGGGCATTAAGAACCCCCCCCCCCCCTCGACCCTAGTCCCTAGTAAAGAATTAAAGGGGAGGGGAGCTAATAAGATGAGATAAACGATCATGAGCGAGTGTAAGAGTGAATATGTTACTCGTAATTAAACGTGACCTTTCGTATTTCTGCTCAATACAAATGTTTACACAACAGCAAGAGTAATTAATTTTGCGAAATCTTAATTAATTAATTTAATTACTGAGGCACGGTGGCTTAGTGGTTTAGCACGTTCGCCTCTCAGCGCTGGGGATCCAGGTTCGAATCCCTAACTGGGTGGAGTTTGCATGTTCTCCTCATGTCTGCATGGGTTTTCTCTGGGTTCTCAGGTTTCCTCCCACCGTCCAAAAATTTAAGGTGAATCCAGTGCTCTTAATTGCCCCATATAGTGTGTGTTTGGATGTGTCTGATTGTGTGCCCAGCGATAGATTGACGTCCTAATAGTTTGGGTGTATCTGCCCAGCGTCTGAGATGCTCTCCTCTGGATGGGCATGGGGTTAAACCCCCCGCCCCCCCGCTACCTCAATAAGGAATTAAGTGGAAGATAATAAATGGATGAATAAATGAACTGTTATGATTTTTATTTCCTGTTGGATTATTTGGAACCTGTTGGGTTTTTATACAGTGATTTTATTACGACATGTTGAACGTTAATTAATACATTTCTCTAATTGATAATCCATCCATCCATTATCTTCCCCTTTATCCTATATATTAAGTTCGCGGTGGGGTTCCCCATGCCCATTCAGGGGAGAACGTTTCGGGCGCTGGGCAGATACACCCAGGACAGGACGCCAATCCATCGCTGGGCACACACTCACTCACACACACTCTATAGGGGGCAATTTGGAGAATTCGATTGACTTGATCCATGTTTTTGGACAGTGGGAGGAAACCAGAGAACATGGAGGAAACCCACACAGACACGGGGAGAACATGGAAACTCCACCCAGATGGGAATTCGAACCGGGAATCCCTAGTGCTGAGAGGAGAACATGCTAAATCACTAAGCCACCGTGCCGCCCCTAATTGATAATCATAAATCATATTCTTGTTCAAGCTGGGAAATGTTGTCCAATCACAGCGGGACGTGTATCATCAGACTGATAGAACGACCGGGATGTGTTACGGCCAGACGTCCTATTTTCCGGGACGTGTTTCATGATGTAGAGGTTTTGTTGACGGAACTCGTTTCCCACTTTGCTGAGTCATCATTATTCAGATGGACCATGTTTTGATGAGCTGTTGTGTTTATTTCTGTTTTTTCCTTTTTTTTTTACAGCAGGAGGGTTTCTTTGACCTGCAGGAGGCGCTACAAGGCATCCACATGCGCCAGGAGACTCTGCAAAAGCAGCTGGCTCAAGCCAGGTCCAAAGGAGAGGAGACGCTTTCCCGAAACATCCAGGTGACTGATACAGGGTCATGGTGTGAGTGTGAGTGTGAGAGTGTGTGTGTGTGTGTGTGTGTGTGAGAGAGTGTGTGTGTGTGTGTGAGTGTGTGTGGGTACACATGAGTCATCCAGGCGCAGGTACAATCTCAGGGTCAGTGGTTTGGACACGGTGATCGTGTTCAGAGTCTCGTATTAAGTTAGTGATACAGACACAGTGACCCACACTGTGTGACCAAAAGTATGTGGACACCACTGTTTTATTTGTCTAGCACTGGGGATCCAGGTTCGAATCCCTAACTGGGTGGAGTTTGCATGTTCTCCTCATGTCTGCATGGGTTTTTGCTGGGTTCCCTGGTTTTCTCCCATATGAAAACTCCCAAGGTGAATTCAGTGCTCCAAATTGCCCCATGTAGTGTGTGTTTGCATGTGTCTGAGTGTGTGCCCAGCAATAAAACCAAAAGTGTGTGGACATACTGGCCGTTTTATTAGATACACCTCCTTTGTTTCTTAATGATTCACCTCTCAGCACTGGGGATCCAGGTTCGAATCCCTAACTGGGTGGAGTTTGCATGTTCTCCTCATGTCTGCATGGGTTTTCTCTGGGTTCCCTGGTTTTCTCCCTTGTGGAAACTCCCAAGGTGCTCTAAATTGCCCCATATAGTGTGTGTTTGCATGTGTCTGAGTGTGTGCCCAGCAATAAAACCAAAAGAATGTAGACATACTGGCCATGTTATTATATAAACCTCCTTTGTTTCTTAACCTATTGTCCATTATATCAGCTCCACTCATCATGCAGATGGGGTTTGTAGTTCTACAGTTCCATTCTGTAGTCCATCAGGTCCTCTGCATGCTCTGTCAGTCCCCTTTACTCTGTTCTCTGATGATCAGGACCTTCGCAGAGCAGGTGTTTTTAGGGTGGTGGATGAAGCTCGTTTCTGCAGTGATGCTGGGTGTGTTAGTGTGTGTTGTGCTGCTGGAGTTTATATCCACTCACTTTACACTCTATTACACACCTCCACCTTAATACGCCACCTTGTGGATGTAGAATCGGAGACGGTAGGTCATCTGTTGTAGTGTGTTCCTCATCCTCTACTCCTCCATCAGTAATCACAGCATGCTGCAATAACGATGATGGTGATTTTATTAATTAGTGGGTTAGCCTCAGTCCAGCAGACACAATGAGGTCGAATAACCAGCAGCGTTGTTGTTTTTGGATTATACTAAATGTTGCCCGGCAGCACGGTGGCTTAGTGGTTTAGCATGTTCTCCTCTCAGAGTTTTCATGTTCTCCCTGTGTCTGTGTGGGTTTCCTCCGGTTTCTCCGGTTTCCTTTCACAGTCCAAAAACATGGATCAAGTCAATTGAGTTCTTTAAATTGCCCCATATAGAGTGTGTGTGTGTGTGTGTGTGAGTGAGTGTGTGCCCAGTGATAGATTGGTGTCCTGTCCTGGGTGTATCTGCCCAGCGCCCGAAACGTTCTCCCCTGGATGGGCATGGGAACCCCCCTTCCCCCCGACCCTAATAGAGGATAAAGCTGAAGATAATGAATGTATGTTGCCCACTCTATTTACCTTGAACAGATTTCACTTCTCTTCAAAGGCATTCTGTAAGATTGTGAAGTGTGTGTGAAAATATTTGCTCATTTATTGAGTAGAGGATTTGGGAGGTCAGGAACTCATGTAGGACTAAACGTTTCCAATTCCTCTTTTGGTTTGAACGAAAGGTGTTCGATAGGATCAGGTCAGGACATTGCTGCATTGCTCTGTCAGTGATGCAAAACATTTGGAATCAGAGTCCATAGTCTTTTCTAAAAAAAAAAACCCTGGGGACATTTATTTAATATATAAAAATGGGGGGGGGGGGGTTCCCATGCCCATCCAGGGGAAAACATCTCGGGCGCTGGGCAGATAGACCCAGGGCAGGGGGGCAATCTATCACTGGACACACACTCACACACACAAACACACTCTATATGGGGCAATTTGGAGAATTCAATTGAACTTAATCCATGTTTTTGGACTGTGGGAAGAAATCGGAGAACCCGGAGGAAACCCACACGGACACGGGGAGAACAACGGCAATCTGGGTACGGTGTTCCCGGGATAGGCCCCAGCACACCATATAACTGATTAGAATATGCTTGCAAATAAAAGAATTCATTTGCAACCTCATAAAACCAATTCATTTGTTCTCCCGCAATGCAGACTGTTCACTGTCAGGGAGCCGGGGCCTATCCCGGCGTTAATGGCTGAAAGGCAAGGAAACGCTATAGGGCAGTTCATTAGATTTGAGGCTCAGAGCTGGTGAAAGTGAGTTGTAATTCACATACAAGCATGTTATTGGTCTGTGTGAGGAAAGATGGGCCGACGGAGACGATCTGACATGGGGAGAACATACAAACTCACAGGACACACGTCATTTCAGACCTTCAACTTAAGCCCATAGTGCTAATAAAAGGTTTTTGTTGATCGTCAGTGAGACGGCTTCCTGTGGTTGTTTTATGTGATGATGCTTTTAGACTGACACCGCGCCGCTCCCTCAGATACATTAACTCGTTATCCTGAGCCATCGCTCGCATGCTTTTATCTCCGGTTCAGATCCAGGGTGGATCCTTTTACGTTCAGAAGCGCAGCTATTGTAACGCCGTGCAATAGGAATTTAATAACGGCGTGTGCTGTAATTAACATCGGCGGATTTTAATCTCTGAGGCGACGTGCATCAATCACAGCTGGACTAAAGCGACCGAGGCGACCGAGGAACCCTCAGTAAGCCATGAACATCTCTGTGCAGGTTATTCTACATCATCTGGCTTAGTGGTTGGCACGTTCTCCTCTCAGCGCTTGGGTTCGCATCCCAATCTGGTTGGAGTTTGCATGTTCTCCCACACACATTATCCATGTGGGTTTCCTCCCACAGTCCAAAAACATCATGGTCAACTGAATTCTTCAAATTGCCCCATATAGCGTGTGTCTGTGTGAGTGAGTGTGTGTCCAGCAATAGATTGGTGTCCTGTCCTGGGTCTATCTGCCCAGCGCCTGAGACGTTCTCCCCTGGATGGGCATGGGGAACCCCCCACCGCCAAGAGATTTTTTTGAAGGATCTGGGTGGAGTTCATGTTCTCCCCGTGTCCGCATGGGTGTCCTCCGGGTTCTCCGGTTTCCTCCCACAGTCCAAAAATATCAAGGTCAACTGAATTCTCCAAATTGCCCCATATAGAGTGTGTACCCTAGTAGAGGATAAAGCAGAAGATGATGGATAGAGAGTGTCGTAATCCAGTTTTCATTGGTCCCGAGTTTGACTCTTGTGAAGGAAAGACAAAATACTGCATGCTAGAAGTTTGTAGGTTCTCCTTTAGTCTCCTGGTTACCTTTCCATCGTGGAACTTAAAAAGTCTAGCTCTGTCAAAATCAAACCTTTGTTCCCGTAAGAAAAACATGCTGTTATTTAATTTTTATAGGTTATTTTATGGGACGGGCGGCACGGTGGCTTAGTGGTTTAGCACATTCGTCTTTCAGCTTTAGGGATTCCCAGTTCGAATCCCCATCTGGGTGGAGTTTCCATGTTCTCCCCGTGTGTGTGTGTGTGTGTGTGTGTGTGTGTGTGTCTAGTGATGGATTGGCGTCCTGTTCTGGGTGTGCCTGCCCAGCGCCCGAGACGTTCTCCCCTGGATGAGCATGGGGAACCACCACTCCCCCCCCCCCCCCACCACGACCCTAATAGAGGATAAAGCAGAAGATAATGAATGAATGAATTATATTCAGGGTGATGCTGAGACTTAGTGGTTTAGCATGTTCTCCTCTCAGCTCTAGGGATTCCTGGTTCGAATCTGGGTGGAGTTTCCATGTCCTCCCCGTGTCCGTGTGGGTTTCCTCCGGGTTCTCCGGTTTCCTCCCACAGTCCAAAAACATGAATCACGTCAATTGAGTTCTCCAAATTGCCCCATATAGAGTGTGTGTGTGAGTGAGTGTGTGCCCAGCGAAAGATTGATGTCCTGTCCTGGGTCTATCTGCCCAGCGCCCAAAACGTTCTACCTTGGATGGGCATGGGGAACCCCCCACCGCGCTCTCAATAGAGGATAAAGTGGAAGATAATGAATGAATGAATTTTAGGAGACGTATCTTTATCGAGCGTCCTGGGTACGATTGATGGAGGTCTGCCTGCCGTCCTTGTACCTGCAGGAGGTTTCTTCCTTAATTTAAAGATCCAGATCCTTTAAGCGACTGCAAAAGTGTGTGTGTGTGTGTGTGTGTGTGTGTGTGTGTGTTGGTACACATGAGTCATCCAGGCACAGGTACATTCTCAGGGTCACTGTGTTGGACACGGTGCAGAGTCTCAGAGTCTCTTATTAACATTTAATGATACAGATACAGTGATACATACCAAAAGTATGTAGACACCAGCACTGTTTTTATTTTAATCTTTATTTATTTTTTTAACTTGACCTCTACGTTTCTGAAGCCTCTACGTGGTTCGAGCGGAAACACCAGCGATTGGTGGAGAGGGTGATTGGTGCTCCTTATAAGGAAACTTATATTTCAGTGACATGGAAGCTGTTTGGTTTGGTGTTTTTATCACTATGTTTCATTCTCAGTAAGGGGTGGCTTAGTGGTTGGCATGTTCTCCTCTCAGCACTAGGGATTCCTGGTTTCGAAACCCAATCTGGGTGAAGTTTCCATGTTCTCCCCGTGTCCGTGTGGGTTTCCTCTGGGTTCTCTGGTTTCCTCCCACAGTTCAAAAACATGGATCGAGGTTAATTGAGTTCTCCAAATTGCCCCGTATAGTGTGTGTGTGTGAGTGAGTGTGTGCCCAGTGATAGATTGGCGTCCTGTCATGGGGGTATCTGCCCAGCGCCCGAAACGTTCTCCCCTGGATGGGCATTGGGAACCCCACCCACGACACTAATATAGGATAAAGCGGAAGATAATTGATGGATTTTCAGTTAGTTTATATGAAGTTTATTTAAATAAAAAAAAAAACACCAAGAAGTGGGTGTGGTCGCTCAGTGGTTTGAATGTTGGGCTATCAATCTGAAGGTTGTTACAATCCATCGCTGGGCACACATACACACACTCACACACACACTCACACAGACACATATATATAATATATGTATAGGGTTAATTAACCTTCAGCCAATTTACCTTGAATCCATATTTTTGGACTGTGGGAGGAAACTGGAGAACACGGAGAAAACCCCAGAAGCAGAACATGGAAACTCCACTCGGTTTGGCACTGAGAGGCGGATGTGCTAACCACTAAGTCACCGTGCCACCCAATTAGGAAACTACAAAACCAAAAAAAAAAAAAAAAAACACTACATCCTACCACATGTTCATCTCAGTGTCGATTCAGCCAGTTCAGCAGATTTTTAAAGCATCATCAGTAGAGGAACCTTCACAGTTCTTCAACAGATGTCAGTTTTTTCTTATGCTTCTGTCTCCATGTTAGGGATCTTTTTGATTCTGGTTAAATTTAAAAGTGAAAGTTGGTGCCTCCATCGTGTTTGTATGCATTGTGAATCGGAATCCCGCAGAGCGAGGACACCGCCTGTGTTCACTGTAGGACTGTGTGTGGTTGCCGTTATACACTTTTATATGCTGCTATATTTGGATTTTATATTCTATATTTATGTCTATTCTATTCTATACCACTTTTATTTATTTATATATATATATATATATATATATATATACCACTACAAATATAGAATATTTAACTATAAATATAATATATAAATATATGTATATACCCTATATAAAAAAAAATAATTTAAGAATATATATACACTATATATATACACACTATATATATATATATATATATATATATATATATATATATATATATATATATATTTTTTTTTTCATAGTGGTATACTATGTTATATTTCACATTTCACATAGCGATCTGTGTAATTCTCATTTCTTCCTTAAAATTTAAATTTAAATAACGGGGTAATCGGGGTCCTTGACCCATAATTTCGTTCCTATCTCATGTAACAATGTGATAATAATGATAATAAAATTTTCTTGAATCTTAATGTGCGGTATCTGTGTGTTCGTGCGTCTCAGGTTCAGCTGGAGCGTCTGCTGGCGAAGCAGATGGAGATCCTGCACGACGCGGCTGCGCAGGACAGGCTGCAGGCTCTGGAATGGCGCGTGCCGGTCGGCACTATTAAATACAACTCTGAGGTGGCGAGCTCGAACGGCGTGCAGGGCGGTGCGGACAAACACGCCGAACAGCACGGTGAGCTCCTCCTACAGACTTTTTTTTTTATATATATATTTTAGTTTGCGGGAGAACATCTGGAACACTTGATTTATATACTATGAAGAAATCATTAATTAAATGACAGAGGGTTTGCTGTGTTCACAGTAATAAACATAATTCTTAGCTTTACGAAATTGATGCCGGAACGGAAAAGGTTCAAATACTTTCTTATTAAAACCAACTTTTTAAATTTGAGGGCAGGAAATGTGGTGGTTCACTTGCTTCCGCAGGTCTCACGTCTTACCGGTTATCCATCCTTTACGGTGTGCTGTTAGACCACGCCCCCTTTTTGCTCCATCCTCTATGTCCTCCACTGATCATATAGATGGAGTTTGTAGTTCTCCAGTTCCAGACTGTAGTCCATCTGTGTTCTGTTGGTTCTCTGTTCTCTGTTGGTCAGGAGCATCACAGGACAGGTATCATTTGCGTGGAGGATTGTTTATTGTCGGTTCTGCAGTGACACTGATGTGGTGGTGGTGGGGGGGGGGTGGTTAGTGGCATTTCATTTCTCCACACTGCTGGGATAGGAATAATGCCCCCACCCAATAACCCCTGCTCTGTGGTGGTACTATTGGGGTTCTGAGCATTAGAGAACAGAGAACACAGTATGTACTGTAGAACACTAACAGATGGACTACAGTCTGGAACTGAAAACATGTAGAGCAGAAAAAGGGGCGTGGCCAAATGTTTGACCGTAACTATATGTTCCAGTCAAAAGGGTCCTCAGGGCTCAACTTATGTGACATCATCATTAAGATCTGAATTTATACGATGCTTTATAACCTGAAACATCAAGTCTCACAGCTGACAACAACAGTTATAAAATACTCAGAACATCATGAGACAGAAACCTGAAGAGGAACACGACTAAAGGGGAACCACCTGGTTTTACAGTCTGGAAAATATTACTTACCTTGCAGATGATAGTAACGTTAACCTAGAAGTTTATTAATAAATCAAAGCCACTTGTCCGGGTCAGGTAATGAAGACTATCCCAGTGCGCACGTGGTATATATATATATATATATATATATATATATATATATATATATATATATATATATATATATATATATATATATATGCGCGCCCAGCGATGGATTGGCACCCTGTCCTGGGTCTATCTGCCCAGCGCCCGAGATGTTCTCCCCTGGATGGGCATGGGGAACCCCACCGCGACCCTAATAGAGGATAAGCGGAAGATAATGAATGAATGAATATATATATGCGCACACACACACACACATATATATATAAAGTGTATCTGTGTCTGTATGTGTATATATATATATATATACACATGTATAGACATATATATATATATATATATATATATATATATATATATATTTGTGTGTGTGTGTGTATATGTGTGTGTGATATATATATATACACACACACACACACATATATAGATATGTGTATATATATATATATATATTTCACACCTGGAAGGATGTTTAGTATATAGACAGGGGTATAGAAACACCTTCACATCACACCCTCTGAAACTCATTCGAAGCTGGTTCACTTATTTGCAGCTGTAACAGATGTGCACTCAGCTGCTTCTGCTTGCTGCAAGATTTTAAATTATTGTGCCTTTTAATAAAGGGTTTGCATTCGTTAGGTCAGAGACCGATGTTCAACAGGTGGACTATTAAAGGACATGAGGACATATCTAAAACAACCAAGTATTCAAACTTAATGATAGGGGTCAGAGTCAACTATGAGACATATCTCTAAAGCAATGCAATGAAGGTCAAGGACCTTGCTCAAGGGCCCACAATGGTTCCACATCGTTGGACTTGGGATTTGAACCCACAACCTTCAGACTGATAGCCCAACACTTAATGATTACCAGTCAAAAGTTTTGGACCTGGGATTCGAATTGGGATTCCCAAAGCTGAGAGGTGAATGCAGCAAGTAGTTTTAAGGTATCATTGTAATAAAAACGGGGCGGCCCAGCGGCTTAGTGGTTTGCACCATCTCCTCTCCCAATCTGAGTGGAGTTTTCATGTTCTCCCCGTGTCCGCGTGGGTTTCCTCCGGATTCTCCGTTTTCCTTCCACAGTACAAAAACATGGATCAAGGTCAAGTGAATTCTCCAAATTGCCCCATAAAGAGTGTGTGTGTGTGAGTGAGTGTGTGTCCAGTGGCAGATTGGCGCCCTGTCCTGGGTGTATCTGCCCAGCGCCAGAAATAAAGCGGAAGGTAGTGGATGGATGGATCAGAATAAAAACCTAATATATCAGTTAATATATCTGATCACAGTGTTCGTCATGTCGCTCAGCGCTCGCTGTGTTTATTACTCAGGACATACTGTAAAAACAGCTGTGCCTGAAAAATAAAAGCATAAATAGAGCAGATGACAGAGTTAGTAATTATGAAAGAATAAAAACGGAAGCTCAGAACGTCGTGGCGTTTCAACCTTGACTGACCATCCGGATGACGGAGTGCATGTTTCTGATTGGTTGAGTCGTGGCTTGGTTAAGTCACTGTGGTTATTGGGTTGGTTAGCGATGGCTTGATGACTTGCTTCACCTGCTCCACACTCTCTCTCTCTCTTTCTCTCTCTCTCTCTCTCTCTCTCTCTCTTTTTAGATTTTTTTTTTTACGATTCTCAGCAGGTCTTTCATTTCACAGCCTCATCTGGCAGCTGTGTGTGGAGGCGTACTGGTGGGAGTCAGGTTGAAGGGAGGGAGGGGTGGTGCTGGGGAAAAGTGAACGCTGTGTTCCACTGCTTATCTCGTCCCTTAATACCCGAACTTACTCACTGCCGTGACAGCATCTGCAGCGATAAATTCCACAAACACCATTACAGTTGTGCTGTTTGTTTATTAAAATGACTTACGACGGATGTGATGTACAATTTGCCATAAAGGTTTTGGAATGACATGCTATATATTTCGGATATTTTTTTTTTAAATATGTGTTTACTAGCAAAAAATTTGGTATTTATTTTAAAGTAACACTCAAAGGTCTGTTTATTCGTCAGTTGTCATTTTTTATAGCAGTGTGTGCAATATTATTTATATATAGAGTGTTGTTTTTTTTTTTGTCGGTTCGTTCATTTTTTTCTCTCGTCTTTGTTCTACAGAGCCCTCCGGTGTTTGCTGAGGGTAAAAAAAAAAAAAAAAAAAAAAGCTCATTAATTTTTACAGGGTGGCACGGTGGCTTAGTGGTTAGCACGTTCGCCTCTCAGCACTAGGTGTGTGAGTGTGTATGTGTGGGTGAGTGTGTGTCCAGTGATAGATGGGCGCCCTGTCCTGGGTATGTCTGCCCAGAAACGTTCTCCCCTGGATGGGCATGGGGACCCCCCCCCCCCGACCCTAATAGAGGATAAAGCGGGAGATAATGGATAAATGAAATCATTTTTACATTTATTTTCTTGCTTTTGTAATCTATTTCGATTTTGCATTCTTAGAAAGAAACTGGATTACAAAAGTGAGTTAAGAAACTGCAGAATCAAAGAGATGGATTGCAAAAGTAGGAAAATAGAGGGAATCTGAGGGAACGAATTGCAAAAGAGAGAAACGAAAATAGGTTGCCAAACTGATGTATCGCAAAATCAGCTAACAGGTTGCAAACTAAGGGACAGATTGCCGAAAACTGTGAAAAAAGCATTAAAAAAGTGAGAATTAATTAAAAACTGAAGGAACAGGTTTGAAAACTACAGGAACGGATTCAATTATTTAAGGAATGGATTTAAAATTGGAAAAAAGGTAGCAAAACTTAAGGAGTATATTACAAAAGCAGCTCGCAGGTTGCGCAAAAACATAAATAAAAACCCGAGGGAACAACTTTTAAAAGCAAAGGAGACCTTGTTTCACGTAACAGTTTGCAATTCTTATTTTTTTTGTCAGTAATTTCCTTTCGTTGCCATTTTATAAAGTATTTTGTAAAACTATACAATGTGCAATATAAGTAAAGCTTTTTAATCTTAAATAAAAGGGCGGCACGACACGTTAAGTGTTTAGCATGTTCTCTTCTCAGCTCTGGGTCCACAGTCCAAAAGCTCCCACAGTCCAAAAACATGGATCAAGGTCAATTGAATTCTCCAAATTGCCCCATATAGAGTGTATTTGTTTGTCTGTCTGTGCGAGTGTGTGCCCAGCGATAGATTGGCGTCCTGTCCTGGGAACCCCCCCCCCCCCCCCTGTGACCCTAATAGATGATAAAGCAGAAGATAATGGATAGATGGATTCTTAAATAAAAATCTAGAACTATTATAAACTGTTTTCTCCATTAAGCACCTTAAAGGCATTGAGGGTCTTGATGCTTCAGATGGGGGGGGGGGGGAGCATGGTGTTTAGAGCGTTGGGCTATTAATTTGAAAGTTGTTTATTCGAAATACCGAGAGCTGAGCGTCACATAAATTAGTTTTGACTCTCGTTTGGTTCTGTGTGTATTTCCACAGCGGGTCTGAGTTCACGTTTCAGAGTTTGTAGGTATTACGTACTCGGTACCACAGTTAAATTTAAACTTCAGTGAGTGCACCTCTGTGTGTGGAACCAGTGTGTGGTCAGCGTTGGTGAGCATTGTGTTTTAATGAAGCGACTCTTTGTGATATTAGCGTTGGTTATTGAGGGAGTTTCCACTGTGAACAGCAACCTCCCTTCTCATTCCAATGAATACCTCCTTCATGAACCGTGCCAGCTTCCTCGACCTCCTCATATCCCAGCATGCACTCTGAGTGGGCGTATGGGCTCTGCAGAGAGAGAAATGAGGAGTGCGGCGGGGAGAGAATGAGAGAGCTGCGAGAGCTGGGGGAGGAAGCGAAAGAAAGGGAGAGGAATGAGGGGAGAGATAGAGATGGGTGGTGGGTGAGAGTGAGAGAGGACAGAGATAGACCGAGCGAGTGGGTGGTAAAGATGGAGAAAGAGAGATAGAAAGACTTTGTTGGGTAGAAGTGCCGTCAGTAATTAAGACGAAGGTTATCATGACATGATCACGTGACCCGTATTTAACAATTGGATCAATTAAAGTATTTAACAATTAAAAAGAGTGTGATGCTGTCCTGACAATCAGTTTAATTTATTTAGTGTTTTTTACAATAGTACGTCGTCACAAAGCAGCCTAACAGAGTTAAAAGCCTTTAAACCCCCAAAGACTGAACCGAAGAGACAGTGGCAAGACAAAACTCCCTGTTGTGTTGTTATCATAAGGAAGAAACCTTGTGAGGACCGAGGCTCAGTGGGGGAATCATCCTCCTTGAGCGGCCGGGCAGCAACAACAGTGTAGAACAGCCATGTACAGATTGTTCGGTGATCATCCGTCCATTATCTTCCCCTTTATCCTCATTTAGGGTCGGGGGGGGCGGGGGGGGGTTCCCCATGCCCATCCAAGGGAGAACGTTTTGGGCCCTGATACACCCAGGACAGGACGCCACTCTATCACTGGGCACACTCACGCTCACTCACAAAGACACATTCTATATGGGGCAA
The DNA here is from genome assembly GCA_019802435.1 of Corydoras maculifer. Lineage (NCBI taxonomy): Eukaryota > Metazoa > Chordata > Actinopteri > Siluriformes > Callichthyidae > Corydoras > Corydoras maculifer. The sequence continues at coordinate 172,706 of JAFMOD010000623.1, forward strand.
TTTGGAGAATTCACTCGACTTGATTGGCAGCACGGTGGCTTAGTGGTTTAGCATGTTCGCCTCTCAGCTCTAGGGATTCCCGGTTCGAATCCCAATCTGGGTGAAGTTTCCATGTTCTCCCCGTGTTTGCGTGGGTTTCCTCCGGGTTCTCCAGTTTCCTCCCACAGTCCAAAAACATGGATTAAGGTCAATTGAATTCTCTAAATTGCCCCATATAGAGTGTGTGTGTGTGTGTGTGTGTGTGTAAGTGAGTGTGTGCCCAGCGATAGATTGGCTCCCTGTCCTGGGTGTATCTGCCCCGAAACGTTCTCCCCTGGATGGGCATGGGGAACCCCCACCGCGACCCTAATAAAAGGGATAAAGCAGAAGATGGAAGAATGAATGGATGAATTAACTTGATCGATGTTTTTGGACTGTGGGAGGAAACCGGAGAACCCAGAGGAAACCCACGCTGACACGGAAAGAACATGGAAACTCCACCCAGATGGGGATTCGAACCGGGAATCCCTAGCGCTGAGAGGAGAACATGTTAACCACTAAGCCACCGTGCCACCCTGGTGATCATCCACTAAAAAAAATAGATCCTAGAATATAATCCTATGATGATAGCAGTGATGAGATTTCCTTTAATTAGAAAATTAACAGAGTGTGTAATTTTTTTGTGTGTGAAAAGGTGAAAGGCCTCTGAATTTGCGAGTGGTGGGACAAAGGGCAGGAGCGTCTGACGGAGACACAACTCTCGGCAAGCAACTGGCCAACGAGCTGAAAAGACACCACCAGGCCAGCATCGAGAAGGCGGCGGCTGCTACAGGTGTGTGAGTACGTGAGACACTACATCCTGCCATCAGACTTTACATCCAAAGTAACTGAAGATGAAGATTTCAGGAACGTTTCGGAGAATGCAATAAAGACTTTCTATTTTTTTCTGGAACATGTCATTAAAAATTGGTCAATCGTTATTTTCATTCATTCATTCATTATCTCCCGCTTATCCTTTATTAGGGTCGCGGTGGGGTTCCCCATGCCCATCCAGGGGAGAACATCTCGGGCGCTGGGCAGATAGACCCAGGACAGGG
>JAFMOD010000623.1:181498-203550 GCA_019802435.1 Corydoras maculifer
GTTTCCTCCCACAGTCCAAAAACATGGATCAAGTTAATTGAATTCTCAAAATTGCCCCCTATAGAGTGTGTCTGTGTGAGTGAGTGTGTGCCCAGCGATGGATTGGCGCCCTGTCCTGGGTCTATCTGCCCAGCGCCCGAGACGTTCTCCCCTGGATGGGCATGGGGAACCCCACCGCGACCCTAATAGAGGATAAGCGGGAGATAATGAATGAATGAACATTCTGATTGCTCATTCAGTGGTCTGGTATTTATCTAACTGACTATCTCAATAAAAGTCCTCAGCAGAGCTGTGGCCACTGCTGAAGCAACAACAAACAAATCACTTTTAAATCAATATGATTTTTTAATATTACATATATGAGAGTTTTAGTCAACAGTTGCGTGAGGAGCCGGAAAATGTACAACCATTCATCAGTAAATTTTTATCTGCCCATATCATCCCATTGAGGTCCCGTCAGTGTGGTGCAGTGGTTAGCTCAGATTTACATAAAACCACTGCAGTCAGCGATCCTGATTCTATAAACTGAAATATGTTTTGTGCTTCTGTAAACTTTCCACTAATGGATAATGACGAAGCGGCTTTGCGTGCAGCCTCACGATGAGCGACACGTAAGATACTCATCATCTAAAAGCGTACTTACTGTTGGAGTGAGATTTATGCAGAGGGCTCACCTCCGTACTTAATTTATTGGATATTGAACAACTCTCAGTTCTAAAGGATTACAGCTTTCCGCCGAGAGCTTACGGCTTCAAACCCAATAAAAAACCTTTATGAGCTGTTCAGTATCTGTTGTAGGGTCATGTCTGGTCACCTGAACTTACGACCACTACTTTGTGATTTCCTGTTTTGTATCACTGAGGTGGCTTACAATGTTTTTTTGCCTTAGTTTAGATTAGATTCGATTAGATTAAGGATTGGGATTTTCTCAAAGTAAGAATGCCGATCCAGGACCTGCTTAAAAAGGTATGCTTATTTGCACCAACTGCCTTGATTCAAATGGGATTAATGGGTCCTAATTCCAGCAAGCATCGGTCCCATCTGTGTCCCCTCAAGAGGAAATGACCAATTAACTCGACTAATTGGCTAACTGATGTAGTTGGTGGCTGATCCTGGACCAGCATTCTTAGAGACTTTTTTTTTGGGCCAGTGTACATCATCAGCCTGGTCGCGTGGACTGATTACTAATGTGTGGACGTGTTTAAGAGCAAGTTATTTCCCTGTGACGAAAAGTGAATGACATGGGGATTGTATGTAAATTTGGATGTCAGATTTCTCAGATGTTTCCACAATGTTGAGAGAGAAAAAAAAAAAAGATGATGCAGAAAAAGGCTTTGATGTGATTCGTTATCAGTGGAACTGACATACAGCTTTGATTACCCATAGGTCAGGACATATCCACACTCCTACCTTTGTCCTTTACTTCTGTGTCCTTTAAGACAGCAATCTCTGTGGTGTCAGCTGATGCTTCGTAGATTAGAATAACGCGTTCGGGACTGTGGGATTAAACTGTATGTTTTTAATAGGCTTTGTTCCAATCACTGATGTCTTGAGTTCTAAAAATCCTCCATTAGATTATGCAGTAGTCATGCACCTCTTGTTTTGTAAACACTAATATATTTAATTTGTTATACGGCACACGGACATTAAACTCTATTTTTTTGAGACGTGACTGTGGTCCTGCTTTTTCGCCTCCATGTGCATTTGGGTTCATGTCACACTATTAGTATTACGTGAGTATTCTGACCATATTATAATTAATTTGCATATTTTTATTGGAATTGAGCACATCAGGTGATGTGTGTTTGTATAATGAGGGAGGGTGGGGCCTAGTGACATCAATACCTTTAATCAAGGTGTGCATAATTATTAGGCAGCCTCTTTTCCTCAGGCTAAATGAACCAAGTAAGAAATTTAACTGACTCTAAAAAGTCAAAAAGGGGAATACAGCACTGTAAAATTTGCTAAGATATTGTGGCGTGATCACAGAACCATTATTGTTTCGTTGCAAATAGTCAACTGATTCGAAAGAAGCATGTTTAAAAAAAAATTAAAAAAAAAAAAAAGAAGAAAATTACAGGCAAAGACTTGAGAAGAATCGAACGTGAAGTGACCAGGAACCCATTATCCTCCAGTGCTGTCATAGTCCAGAACTGCAACCTACCTGGAGTGCCCTGAGGTACTCAGCGCTCAGAGGCACGGCCAAGGTACGGGAGGCTGAAACCCGTCCACCACTGAACAAAACACAGAAGTTAAAACTTCAAGACTGAGAAATATCTGGAGGCTGATTTAAAGGTTTTACAGACTGATGGGATGAGAGTGACTCTTGATGGACCAGATGGATGGACCTGTGGCTGGATCAGTAACAGACACAGGGCTCCACTTCGACTCAGACGCCAGCAAGGTAGAGGTGGAGTACTGCTATGAGCTGGTATTATAAAGTTGCACCTTTTTGAGTTGCAGATGGTCTCAATATCATCTCCCAAACTTACTGCCAGTTTTTCGAAGACACTTTCTTCAAAGCAGTGGTACAGGAAAAAGTCGGCATCATTTAAGAAGTCCAAGATATTTTTGCAGGACAATGCTCCATCACATGCATTCAAATACACCACTGCATGGTTCGCCAGTAAAGGCTTTAAAGATGAAGCAATAATGACATTACCCCCTTCATCACCTGAGCTAAACCCTACAGTCCACCAAACTGAACAGTGTCTGATTGCAGCTGTGCAAAAAGTTGATCGTCAACAGATTAAGAAACTGACAGACTCTTTTTTTTCCATGTCAGCAATGTTTCTTTGTAAATGTAAGTTGTTTTTTTTTCATTATTCTCCCTTTAACGGATAAAAGAATCGAGTGAAATGGGAAAATTATTGATCTTAAATTAGTTGCATAATAATTCTGCACACAATCCACTACGTTACTTTTACTTTCTTAAATGTTCAGGTTTGAGGTTTATTAAAATTAACATATTAACTGTAGCTGGGGCGGCACGGTGGCTTCGTGGTTAGCATGTTCTCTTCTCAGCACTAGGGATTCCCGGTTCGAATCCCCATCTGGATGGAGTTTCCATGTTCTCCCCGTGTCCGCGTGGGTTTCCTCCGGGTTCTCCGGTTTCCTCCCACAGTCCAAAAACATGGATCAAGTCAATTGAATTCTCCAAATTGCCCCATATAGAGTGTGTGTGTGTGAGTGAGTGTGTGCCCAGCGATGGATTGGCGCCCTGTCCTGGGTCTGTCTGCCCAGCACCCGAGACGTTCTCCCCTGGATGGGCATGGGAAACCCCACCGCGACCCTTATAGAGGATAAAGCGGAAGATAATGAATGAGTGAATAACTGTAGCTGTTCAATTATAAAATTAATCCTCAAAAATACAACTAGCCTTATGCACGCAGTGTAGTTTCATGAGATAAAATCTGGTTTCGGGTCATTGCTTGGGTTGTTTCTTGGAAGAAATAAATCTAGAACAGGTTGATGGCCCTGTTTCCTCTTAACAAGATGTAATCAGGGGGATTTTCTCTACAGAGGAAGCATAAATCTCACATCTGTAAGTTATAAGAATGAATATATGACATTTACAGCATTGTAGCGATGCGTTAGACCAAAGTGTGCATGCAGCCGGGATATTTTCTTCACGCAGTTAGCGCTTTTAGAGATCCCTCCTGTGAATATCTGAGAGAGAAAGCATATGGGTGGGCAACTTGCAAGGCATGGTGGGAAATGTAGTCATTACCAGACCTAACAGCACGAGACAGAAAACCACAAGAGTCCATCCATCCATCCATCCATTCATTTTCTTCCACTTCATCCTCTATTAGGGTCGCAGGGGGGGTTCCCCATGCCCATCCAGGAGAGAACGTTTCAGGTGCTGGGCAGATACACCCAGGACAGGGCGCCAATCTATCACTGGACACACACTCACACAAACATAGTCTATATGGGATAGACTATGTGAACATGGAAACTCCACCCAGATTGGAATTCGAACCGGGAATTCTTAGTGCTGAGAGGAGAACATGCTAAAAACTAAGCCACTGTGCCGCCCAAGACAAATAATAGTTTGTAAAATTTATTACAATAAAAGATGAATCAGCATAAAAAATGTGTGTTGCTCAATATTCAGTTACTTATCATGAAATAAATACTTTGGAAAGTCTTTAATCAGCTCCTCACAGAATTTCTTTGGAATTTTCACTCGGTTCTATCTTGCTGAGAGCTGATTTTTAGTTCCAGTTCACAAATTTTCTGATGCGGTTAAATTATTTGTTTATTTCTTTAAAAAAAGGTTTTGGCACAACCGAGTTAACACCGTCAGATCATCAGGCATTAGACCTATTACAGCAACACACGATGATTCTCAGCACTGCAGTGACACTGTCATGGTGATGGTGTGTTAGTGTGCGTTGTGCTGGTACCAGAGGATCAGACACAGCAGTGCTGCTGGAGGTTTTAAAACCCCTCAGTCTCACGGATTTACTGAGATTAATTCATTAACCAGAAACATCACTCCATCATCCTGTCTGCAGCATCCTTTATGGAGGATTGCAGGATGAAGAACACAAACTGTGCAGCGAAAGATGACCTAATGTCTGTGATTCTACATCCACAAGGTGGAGCAGTAAGGTGGAGGTGTGTAATAGAGTGTACATTTAAATACATATAATGGAAGTATAGAGTGGAAACAGTACTGAGAATCATCTACCACCTTAATAACACCTGCTCTTTGGAGGTTTTGATCATCAGAGAACAGAGTATGGTCTAACAGTATGTAGAGAAACAGATGGACTACAGAGTGTGATTTTAGAACTACAAAGTGAAACTGGAAGACAATTCAAGGGGCTTGAAGAGGAAGATGTTGTGATTCTCATTGTGAAAGATAAGGATAAGTACGAACCTGGGGTGATGGAGCCTTTTCTGTTGCTGCCCCCTTACTATGGAACGCTCTCCCTAAAACTTTATGTGACACCTCCAACCTGTCTACTTTTAAATCACTTCTTAAACCTGTATCTGTTTCTGATCGCTTTGAAACACTAATTTAATTTATTTTGATATTTAATTTGTGGGGCGGCATGGTGGCTTAGTGGTTTAGCATGTTCTCCTCTCAGCACTAGGGATTCCCGGTTCGAATCCCCATCTGGGTGGAGTTTCCATGTTCTCCCCATGTCCGCGTGGGTTTCCTCCGGGTTCTCCGGTTTCCTCCCACAGTTCAAACACATGGATCAAGTCAATTGAGTTTTCCAAATTGCCCCATATAGAGTGTGTGTGTGTGTGAGTGAGTGTGTGTCCAGCGATAGATTGGCGTCCTGTCCTGGGTCTATCTGCCCAGCGCCTGAAACGCTCCCCTGGATGGGCATGGGGAACACCCCCCCCCCCACCGCGACCCTAATAGAGGATAAAGCAGAAGATAATGAATGAAAGGATGAATTTTATTTGTATTTCTGCTTTTTAATTTTGCTTTTCTTATAGTATAACTGCGTTAATGTCTTCAATATGTGTTTTAATGATTTACCGCTTCATTTGTTTTTATAAAGCGTCTTTGAGGTCCCTAAAAGGGCTATATAATTAAAATGTATTATTATTATTACATAGAGAGGTGAGATTAAGGTGTTTGGGGCGTGAGGGTCATATCAGCTGAAGGCTGATATGCTTAAGGATAGGGACACCAGGCAGGGGGTGGAGTGAAAGGACAAAGAGGAGGGTTATGGATGTGGTGAGGAAGGACATGCAGGTGGTTGTGGTAATGGAGGAGAATACTCAGGACAGGGCGAGATAGAAGATAATTTTCCAGTATGGCGCCCCCTAATGGGTAAAGAGGATGTATCTAATGAGGGAACTGGTGAGTGTATGTAGTAACACTGCGCTCTCTGATACTTACCATGTGGGGGTTCTGATCATTAGAGTAGAAAATAATACAAATACAAAGTATGCAGAAAAACAGATTGTAATTATGGAACTACAAAGTCCATCTATAAGCTGAGTGGAGTTGATGAGCGTATTTGTAAAATATCTGGAGAAATCGCAGGCGGCGTTCATGTGATGTATTAAAAACAAAGCTTTTTAAAGGGAGATGAAGAACAAAGGCTGGTTAAAATGTAGTGGAGGAGAAAATACAAAAATATAAAGCTACCAGGTCCCTGAAAACTGTACTCAAGTACAAAACATGAGTAAATATAATGTCATGTCACGGTTAGACTTTCCTGTTTTAAAAAAAGGTGGGCTGGTGTTGTGGCCTAGCCGTGGATTTGAACAGGCTTTCCACAACAATTTAAAGCATTTGTGTTGAGAGACGGGCGGCATGGTGGCTTAGTGGTTTAGCATGTTCTCCTCTCAGCACTAGGGATTCCCGGTTCGAATCCCCATCTGGGTGGAGTTTCCATGTTCTCCCCATGTCCGTGTGGGTTTCCTCCGGGTTCTCCGGTTTCCTCCCACAGTCCAAAAACATGGATCAAGTCAATTGAATTCTCCAAATTGCCCCATATAGAGTGTGTGTGAGTGCGTGTCTGTGTGTGTGAGTGTGTGCCCAGCGATAGATTGTCCTGCGCCCTGTCCTGGGTGTATCTGCCCAGCGCCCGAAACGTTCTCCCTTGGATGGGCATGGGGAACCCCCCCCCCCCCCCGCGATCCTGATATAGGATAAAGCAGAAGATAATGGATAAATGAATGAATGTGTTGAGCCACATGTTGTATTATACTCTGTCCTTAAGGCAGAGTCACTTGACATTTTTAAGAAGTTAAAAGACGCATCTATTTAAGAAACACCTGTTGTTAAAAAAAAAAATAATAACAATAATATTAGCATCATATAACGATCCATCCATCTATTATCTTCCACTTTATCCTCTATCAGGGTCGGGGGGTTCCCCATGCCCATCCAGGGGAGAACGTTTCGGGCGCTGGGCAGATACACCCAGGACAGGACGCCAATCTATCACTGGACACACACTTACTCACACACACACTCTATATGGGGCAATTTGGAGAATTCAATTGACTTGAACCTGGAGGAAACCCACGCGGACACGGGGAAAACATGGAAACTCCACCCAGATGGGGATTCGAACTGGGAATAGGGATCTCCCTAGAGCTGAGAGGAGAACATGCCAACCACTAAGCCACCGTGCCCCATATAATGATCAGGTTTGATAATTCTACAGTGTAGTTGGTTTTCTTCATAACTACTGACTTGTGGAGTTCTCATTTGTAAGTCACGTTGGACAAAAGCATCTGCTTAATAACTAAATGTAAATATAAATGTAAATGTATTAAAGGCCTGTCTTTATATAATTGCTCAGCCTGTCCACAAAGTTTCGAACACAAACGTAGTGGGAATAAAAACGCACCACTGCAACAACTTTACTCAAATTAGACCCTGCATGTGGTCATTTAAATAAGACGTGTGGGGGAGTTTAATGCACTGTCTCAGAAGGCCTGTGTGTGTGTGTGTGTGTGTGTGTGTGAGTGTGTGTGTGTTTGAGTGTGTGTGGGTCATGATAGTGTCCACGCCACTGATCATCTGAGCATGGCGTCACATGTACACATTCTGAAAGCACCAAAATGACTTGACACTTTCATCTCCTTTTGCTGTGGCAATGCGGTGAAGCAGCCGTGGGTCTAAACCCCGCGCTGAAGGGATGCGCGCCCCTGCCACACGCCCCCGGGTGTACGCGCGCAGCCTCGGCGCTGACGTCAGCTCCCTCAGATAGGCTTATCAGGGTCACCGGTTTGGGCGTTCTCCTGCCCACATGGTCTGTTTTTAATCACACTAGGGTGGAAAGAAATGAGCGGCCTCGGCCTGCAGGATAGACTTTAACGCGCAGCGCCGCAGATTAAGATGGATTATAAATAGTCGAGGGAAGAAATCAGCCCTCGGTTAAACCTAGCTGCTTGGCTTCTGGAACTTTCCAACTAACAGCCAAAAAGTAACCGTAAGCCGAGGACCACCGGAGTTTGACGATCTGCTTCTTATTTCTACATATTCACCTGAAACAGATGTGTCCCGTATATTGTTTTGTTCACAAGAAAAGAGCAGAATCTTTTTTTTTTATTGTTTGGAAAAAAGAAAATTTGGTTATTTACACATCCTGTACATCCGTGTCCTGCAATTTTAACGCTGCTTCTTCCATAATAACCAACATTACCTGAAAGTTATTCAGAATAAAAACACCATACAGCTGCTTTGGAACAATCTGCTATTGTAAAAATATCTGTCCATGTATCCATTATCTTCCGCTTTTTCTCCTACTAGGGTCGCTGGAGGCTTCCCCTTGTTCATACAGGGGAGAACGTTTCAGGTGCTGGGCGGATACACCCAGAACAGAGGGCCAATCTATCACTGGGCATACACACTTTCGCACAGGGGTAATTTGGAGCAGCCAATTTACCTTGAATCCATGTTTTTGAACTGTGGGAGGAAATCTGGAGAAAAACCCACGCAGACATGGGGAGAACATGCAAACTCCATCCAGATCGATTCAAACCTGGATCCCAACGCTGAGAGGCGAACATGCTGACCACTACACTATCATGCCACCCTAAAAATATTCAATTATTTATTCATTATCTTCCGCTATATCCTCTATTAGGGTTGCGGGGGGTTCCACATGCCCATCCAGGGGGGAACGTTTTGGGCGCTGGGCAGATACACCCAGGACAGGACACCAATATATCACTAGACACACACTCACTCACACACACACACTCTATATGGGGCAATTTGGAGAACTCAATTGACTTGATCCATGTTTTTGAAATGTGGGAGAAAATCGGAGAACCTGGAGAAAACCCACGCAGACATGGGGAGGACATGAAAACTCCACCCAGATCGATTCAAACCTGGATCCCAACACTGAGAGGCGAACGTGCTGACCACTACACCACCATGCCAGCCTAAAATATTTATTTGAATAAATAAACTTGAACATAAACCTTGCAAAATATATATATTTAATTATATAGACAGGGGCAACCTGTGGCCCATGACTGATGCTAAATTATAGTAGAAAAATGAATTAAACTTGACATGACACGTGTAAATATAGATTTAATTCATAGTATATTAAAGTATATTTCTAATGCATTAAATAAAATGATAACTAGTACCAGTATTAACCGATAAAACTATTATGATTACCTTCTGGTCTTTAAAGTAAAATAACTGAAATACAGAACTGGAAGGTTTTTTCCTGACCTGTTCATTTTTATTATTTTTTTTCTCACAGCTTTTTAAATGCATGCATTTTTTTCTGGAAATAGGGTTTGTAGACGTACAGCATATTTAAATCTAAATTCCCGCCTCAGCCGCTCAATCCACCCACCAGCACACCTACCTCGCTGACAAGTTGTTTATTCGATCACTAAACCACAGCGTCTCATAAAGTGTCACAAAACACCCACCATTACTGAAGCCTATAAGCGAAGCCTGTTAGTGACGTCACAGAGCCGAGCCGCACGCCGTCCTGCAGCTCCACTGTGATTTTGGTACTTTCAAAAATAACCCCAAGACATGTGCTTTTTTACTGAGTGTGCACCTGGATCGACAGTAACGATGTAAATTCCACATCTGAAGGCATCGCAGAGCTCGAACTGAGGTGGCATTAGGAATTTCAGGCAACTTAAAGGGGTAGTACGCCATCATCACCCCCTCCCACCTAAGTTTTTTGACAACATTTGCTTCTGGGAGTTTCCCTGTCGAAAAGGGACTTTTCACCAATTTTCACCAAGTGTTCAACCAAATACTCACAGAATGTTTCTGTACTTTAGCTGTTAATTCCAAACAATCATTTAATAGCATGAGAAGAAAGTAACCCCTGTGTAACACGTCACAGTTACCTCTTACCAAAGGTGCAGTTATAAGAGAGCGCTCAGGTGGCGCTCTCTTATAACTGCACAAGTGCAAACACATTTACCTCAGAAGGCATGCGCTCGCTGAAAGGAATGAATAAATAAAAACAAAAGTAAAAAATAAGGGTGCTTAATGTTCCAGTTCTAATACATCTGCGTCTAAATACTAGGGGAACTTTTGTCCACCCCAGCTGCTCATTAGAGCGTCCCTGCTGGAGCGTAAGCTGCGTGACAAGGACCAGAAAGCATGGATGGCCCTCACATTCGGCATCCATAACAGGCAGTGCGTTACAGTTTACCACTTAATCAACTCCATGTATTTTCTGAATAGATGCCAAAACGCATTAGCCTTGTAACTGTACATCCATCCATTATCTTCAGCTTTATCCTATATTCGGATCGCCGGGGGGGGGGGGGGGTTCCCCATGCCCATCCAGGGGAGAACCTCTCGGGCGCTGGGCAGATACACCCAGGACAGGGCATCAATCTATCACTGAACACACACTCACTCAGTGTTCACAGACACACTCTATAGGGGGCAATTCGGAGAATTCAATTGACTTGATCCATGTTTTTGGACTGTGGGAGGAAACCGGAGAACCTGGAGGCAACCCACGCGGACACGGGGAGAACATGGAAACTTCACCCAGATGGGGATTCGAACCAGGAATCCCTAGCACTGAGAGGCAAACGTGCTAACCACTGAGCCACCGTGCCGCCCGTAACTGTACATTCATTCATTCATTATCTCCCGCTTATCCTCTATTAGGGTCGCGGTGGGGTTCCCCATGCCCATCCAGGGGAGAACGTCTCGGGCGCTGGGCAGATACACCCAGGACAGGACGCCAATCCATCGCTGGGCGTAACTGTACATATGTAATGATAATAAAATTTAATCTAATCTAATCTAATCTGTAAAAATAGGATGGCATTAAATAGCATCATGCTTTGAGGTAGTGCCTGATGGTGTCACAAACTCATGCTTAAGCGTAGTGTCGTGTCACGAATAGCCTTCGCCCAACTCTAAATCAGTCGATTGTTGATACAATAATGATAATGATAAAGAAAAATACGAAATACAACCGTGATTTCTATTGGACTATTGGCTTTGCAGTCCTCTGTCATTATGTTACTGCAAAATCCATTGATAACAATCAGACAGATTTTTGGAAACATGGACACAGTGATTTAAAAAATTTTTTTGATTATTTACACAAACTATAAACTCGTAGACTGCGAGGCCGGCTGCTTAAGGAGAATAAGTTCCCCAGTGAGTATCACACGGTCTCTTTCTCAAAAATCAGCATGTAGAATCATTTTGGAAACCTTTGGGATTTGCTGAAGGAGACTTCATGGTTTTATGAGATTAATGGTTCGCTGGATGGAAGTAAATGCTGTGACCAAAGACATCAAAGTTGTCAGTGGAGTCAGCCAGTTAAATCTGAAAGCGATACATTTTACATCCACTAGGGGCAGAGGTATTTTCAGTACTAAAGTGGCTCCATGGTTGCTCCATGGTTGCAAAGGTAATAAGCAACTTCATTCTACTGTATATAAAAAAGAAAACACTGTGGGTAAGAATGGACGATATGTCCGAAAATGCCGTAGGCATTAAGTTGTGAATGAAAATTTTGTCTGACAGAATTTAAAAGCCATTTAGAAGTAAGTGTCTGCAGCATCATTACAATTATTGAACCCTTTAATCAATTGTGTAATTGTGATCCGACCACAAATATAAAGATACAGCATCATAAATCTGTCCAACATCGAACTGCATTTTTACTTTTAATGAATACTAGAACTTTAACAGTGAGGGCATGGCTGACTATGTCACATGACATTTACAAGATGGCCGACTGAGGCTGAGGTTGCATGCTTAATAAATGCTGACTTATTCAAAAAGCCAATTGCTTTATTGGTTAAACTGAACTAACCCGATCAAAACCAGTGCCTACTGTTTGGACGGTGAATTTGGACACCTTCTAAAGCTCTGATCCCAGAGCTGGAAAGTCTGAAAAGGACAACTGGGAAGGAAAGACTCTACCACCCAGTGAACAAAAGGTACTGAGCCCAAATTTAATTTTCTACAATGTGTTGTAATGATGTAGGAGAGCGGAAAACATTTAAAAACAGAGAGTTTACTGCAGTTAGTGCTTTATTTTACAGACAGCAACTCAGTAGGCAGGATACAGGACTATGGATCAGAAAGCTGGTGGTTTAAGATCCAATCAAACGCTGTGGAGGTTTTGATAAGCACTCATGCTCATGATGAAGACTGTAATGTTCCACAGAAGATCTGGTTTCCACTGCAGCACCGGTTCTGATCTCACTCGTGATCCTTCTTTGGAAATGCATCTTCCTCTTCTGTTATTTAAATCAGACCCACTGTCTCTGTCTCAACCTTGATTGTTTTCTCATGGGCATTTGTCTTTCCGAAGAATAATAATAAAAAACAGGATGTAGATGCACTATACGATAAAGACTTATTTCAAAAAGACCTTAAAGAGGAACTGTAACCAAACAAGATTAAAACATTCTAAAGAATTGTGTTAGTTTGCAAATAATAATAAAGGAGCTCTGAAGTCATCAGTATAGCGCTGTGGCACAGATGTAGGATATCAGTGGAATTAATAAAAAATTAATTATTAAGAGTCAGAGGGCTGGTTAGCATGTTCTCTCAGCGCTGGGGATCCAGGTTTGGATCGTGATCTGGGTTTCCATGTTCTACACACATGGGTTTCGTCCGGGTTCTCCGGTTTCCTCCCACAGTCCCAAAACATGGATTTGAGGTATAATTGACTGCTCCAAATTGCCCCATATAGTTTCTGTGTGTGTGAGTGAGTGTGTTAACAGTGATAAATTTGTTGCCCTGTTCTGGGTGTATCTGCCCAGCGTCCAAAACCTTTTCCCCTGGATGATCATGTTAATTAAGTGGAAGATAATAATTGGATGAATTAATATATAGTTAGAATTGTTGTGACATCATAACGCAATAGCATTATAGTGCAGGATGTCTTTGGCAACACTGACAAAAGAACTAAGAAAGGACACAAACACTCATTAAAAATGAGATCTTCACAAACATTTAGTTAATTTCAGTTACACTATATGTACAAAATTATTTGGAGACACCTCTTATTTATTTTTCCATCCATCCATTGGCTTCCCCTTTTTCACTATTAGGGTCACGGGGAGGTTTCCCATGCCCATCCAGGGGATAATGTCTCGGGCGCTGGGCAGATACATCCAGGAAAGGACGCACCAACTGCACAGACACACTCTATATGGGGCAATTTGGAGAATTCAATTGACCTTGATCCATGTTTTTGTACTGTGGGAGGAAACCCACGCGGAGAGAACATGGAAACTCCACCCAGATGGGGATTCGAACCGGGAACCCCTAGTGCTGAGAGACAAACGTGCTAAACCACTAAGCCACCGTGCCGCCCCTTTTTTATTTTTATTTTTATTTATTAATATTTATTTAGGGGTGGCACGTTGGCTTAGTGGTTAGCACGTTCGCCTCTCAGTGCTAGGGATTCCAGGTTCGAATCCCCATCTGGGTGGAGTTTCCATGTTCTCCCTGTGTCCGCGTGGGTTTACTCCGGGTTCTCCGGTTTCCTCCCACAGTCCAAAAACATGGATCAAGTCAATTGAATTCTCCAAATTGCCCCATATAGAGTGTGTGTGTGTGTGAGTGAGTGTGTGCCCAGCGATGGATTGGCGCCCTGTCCTGGGTCTATCTGCCCAGCTCCCGAGACGTTCTTCCCTGGATGGGCATGGGGAACCCCACCGTGACCCTAATAGAGGATAAAGTGGGTGATAATGAATGAATGAATATTTATTTATTGCCATAAATCAGGCATCTAACTGTGGATAATTGTAGAAAACCTTCTTACAAAAGTTCCAGCAGGACCAACTTAAAATAGGACATCCTTAAAGGTGTAATGTGTTGGTCACTCAATACTTATGCTTATACAGTGTATATTAAAAGGACATGTGCTTACTCGCTCCATAGTAACCAGTTGGTTCTACAGACCATAGTACAACTATTATTATATTATTTGAATTTCATTCATCTGTATCCTGTGCGTCTTTTAAATATAACCCAGAATGGGACACTGGCAGAGTAAAAGGCTTATTTCGTGGGCAGGAGTCTATCACGTCTGTCTGTGAGCAAACATTTCACGCCACACGAAGGAAAAAGTCTGGTCTCAACATGTTTGCCAGCGAAAGCCGTTGCCATAAAAGAAAACGATGGTCTAAAAACTAAATGAAGCTATAAAATTTGTTGGCTCAGGCATCTGGCATAAATAACAGGAAGGAATGGAATAGTACTCGGATCCTTAAACTTGATTTGACTTGCTGCTTACACATCACTACACATCACTATACGCCCATTAAATCCCAGACATGAGGACATGAGGACGGGATAGGTGGGTCTTACTTTGAACCTCCAGCGGTTGAGTTTGTAATAAACCCAAAAAAATTCACTGGGATAATTATTGGTCTGGGTTTAATGTTTTGCTTTCTGCAACTGCAAACCTGCACCGTTATTCAGTGTGTGTGTGTGTGTGTGTGTGTGTGTGTGTGTGTGTGTGTGTGTGTGTAGTAATAGACTGGCATATCCACAGTGTGGATTAGGACTGAGGTTTTTAACCTGATTTGGGGGCAGGGACGGGTCTATAATACTGTTTCTTATTGGTCCTAAGCAATTCACTTTTCAGCCACTAGAGGGAGTCTACCTGGTTAACTATATTATATAGTTATATTCTGTATGCTGTTGGTGGTGAACATGTTTGTGCAGTGGCAAGAGTAGCGCCACCTGCTGTATGTTTGTAGGGGTCCGACAGGAAAAGATTTAAACCAGCAGGTCAGGTTCTTTTTGTTCACATCTGGTGCCTTCATTCTACATAGCTACTGCTAATAATCAGTAGTCCAATGGTTTTATTGTATATACCTGAAAGGCACCAGATATGACTGTGTGTCTGCTCCGGGGTGGACTGGAGACCTGTCCAGGGTGTTTCTCCACAAGTGAGATTTTAGTAGCTCCCATGGATCAAGATCAATGGCTTAGAAAAATTTTTAATTTATTAACATTCAGTCATATATATATATATAGGCGGCACGGTGGCTTGGTGGTTAGCACGTTCGCCTCTCAGCGCTAGGGATTTCCGGTTCGAATCCCTATCTGGGTGGAGTTTCCATGTTCTCCCCGTGTCTGCGTGGGTTTCCTCCGGGTTCTCCAGTTTCCTTCCACAGTCCAAAAACATGGATCAAGTTAATTGAGTTTTCCAAATTGCCCCATATAGTGTGTGTCTGTGTGAGTGAGTGTGTGCCCAGCAATGGATTGGCGCCCTGTCCTGGGTGTATCTGCCCAGCGCCTGAGACGTTCTCCCCTGGATGGGCATGAGGAACCCCACCGCGACCCTAATAGAGGATAAAGCGGGAGATAATGAATGAATATATGTGTATGTATATATGTATGTGTATATATATATATATATATATATATATATATATATATATGTATGTGTATATATATATATATATACACTTCATGCTTATTTCCTGCATAACTTCAGGTGAACTTTTAACTCTTTAGCTTGGTATTTTTTTTTTCTTAGAAAAGTTGAAGTAACATTTTCTCTGATTATGAAGTGGATAAAGATTTGACTCTAAACTTTTCCCGCTACTGTAAATGGTGGCTGTATATGATGCTATATATACAAGTGGGTGTTATGTAATGACACAGACATGCTGGTGTTGAGAACGTGGGCTGCTGCAGATAATGTACGTGCTTCCAAACTGCACCTTTCTGATAAGCTGCATGTATGATGAACTACATCAGAGAATCTGCTTAAACTGCTATTTCTGTGATTTTTATTTATAGCTTAAGTAAATTTAAGTTACGACATCCCAAGTGACTTCTAAGGAGAATAACTTGTTGACTGGGGTCAGAGCACAGGGTCGGGCAGGATGGAGGGTGTCCGTGGATACTCTATGCGGTGGTCACTTTGCACACAAAACAGCTGCACTGTCTTTAATTCGAAGGTGACTTTAGTTATTTGTCATTTCCGTTCATGTGGGCTGGACAGGAGCACCCAGAGGGCTGGTCCTCCCAAGGTTTCTTTCTTAAAATAACACTACAGGGAGTTTTTTCTTGCCACTGTCGCATCAGCTTGCTCTTTAGGGGTTTAAATGCTTTTAACTCTGTAAAGCTGCGTTGGGCCAATTACAAACAACTGTTGTGAAAAGCGCTATATCAATAAATTACTTGAACTTGGTATGTGGCTCCAGCGCTGTGAAATCCCTGAGTGCGTTCTATAAAAATGCAATCTTATCTCATTATCTTCAATTAAATAATCTACTAGGGTAGCGTGTGTGTGGGGGGAGGGGGGGATTGCCCATGCCCATGCCCATGCCCATCCAGAGGAGAACGTTAGGGGAATCCATGTTTTTGGACTGTGGAAGGAAACAGGGAGAACCTGAGGAAAAACCACACGGACATGGGGAGAACATGGAAAGTCCACCCAGATCGGGGTTTGAACCTGAATCCTCAGCACTGAGAGGTGGACATGTTCACCACTACGCTGCCCTGATTTAAAAAAAAATTATGCCACATTTATATAAAGTGGGTGGCACGATGGCTTAGTGTTTTAGCATGTTCTCCTCTCAGCGCTAGGGATTCCCGGTTCGAATCCCCATCTGGGTGGAGTTTCCATGTCCTCCCCGTGTCCGCATGGGTTTCCTCCGGGTTCTCCGGTTTCCTCCCACAGTCCAAAAACATATATTCATTCATTCATTATCTCCCGCTTTATCCTCTAATAGGGTCGCGGTGGGGTTCCCCATGCCCATCCAGGGGAGAGCATCTCGGGCGCTGGGCAGATAGACCCAGGACAGGGCGCCAATCCATCGCTGGGCACACACTCACTCACACAGACACACTCTAAACGGGGCAATTTTAAGAACTCAATTAACTTGATCCATGTTTTTGGACTGTGGGAGGAAACCGGAGAACCCGGAGGAAACCCACGCTGACACGGGGAGAACATGGAAACTCCACCCAGATGGGGATTCGAACCGGGAATCCCTAGTGCTGAGAGGCGAACGTGCTAACCACTAAGCCACCGTGCCGCCGTCCAAAAACATGGATCAAGTCAATTGAGTTCTCCAAATTGCCCCATATAGAATGTGTGTGTGAGTGAGTGAGTGTGTGTCCAGTGATAGATTGGTGTCCTGTCCTGGGCCTGAAACGTTCTCCTCTGGATGGGCATGGGAACCCCCCCCCCCCGACCCCAAAGCGAAAGATAATAAATTAATAATAATAAAATAATAATAATAATTCAAAAGGCCTTAAAGTAACTTGAAAGCCAAAATAACTTTATTAATAACTTAATTTACACATAAAGCTGTAGTTTTATTCGGGTTTTTTTCTTTTATAAGAATAATAAACAGAACTGACTTTCATTGTAAAACTTTAATTTTATATTTATTTGGTGTAAATGCGGAACATACGGGAACTTTCATGAGTTTAACAGCTTTAACCGGCTGCGCTGTGTGTGCGTCACTCTAACAGGTCCGGACTGAAACATGAGCCAAATTATCGTTAACAATCCTAAATTTACACACAGCATTAAAGTGTATTTAATAAAGCATCGCGAGTGTAAATCATTATTAACTAATAAAGACGCTTTGTTATGTTATGTAGTTGAGATAAACTTAATATTATTCCGCGGCAACAGCGATTAAAGGTCTTTAATTGCATATTTTTTAAATACAGGTTTACTTACGGCGATTAAACGTGCATTCTACTTTACAGCCACAAGGTGGCACTGTAACATAATGGATTAAACCACGCTTCTGTAACTCTCTTGAAACGTAACCAGATTTAATCGTCTGTTTGTTCAGTACATGTTTTGTAATAATCGGAATATTAAGTCATTAATAATTGTTTCAAATAGTTTTTTTGATAAAACGTAACATATAAATAATTAATAAAAAAAACAACGACAGAGATGTTTATATATGTGTTCGGCCATTTTCGTATTTCCAGGCGTATTGACAAAAATTGACCAGCAGATGTCGCCAAATGTCGGTGTTTTGAGCTCCACGAAATAACTTAATAAATCATTATTTTTTTCACATTTAAAAGCCCCAGTTAAAAGCTTCCAGCTCGCACAATTAGGCCTCAAGACATTGTTTACAGATTGAGATATATATATATATATTTAAGGGCGGCACGGTGGCTTAGTGGTTAGCACGTTCGCCTCTCAGCGCTAGGGATTCCCGGTTCGAATCCCCATCTGGGTGGAGTTTCCATGTTCTCCCCGTGTCTGCGTGGGTTTCCTCCGGGTTCTCCGGTTTCCTCCCACAGTCCAAAAACATGGATCAAGTTAATTGAATTCTCAAAATTGCCCCATATAGAGTGTGTCTGTGTGAGTGAGTGTGTGCCCAGCGATGGATTGGCGCNTCCCGGTTCGAATCCCCATCTGGGTGGAGTTTCCATGTTCTCCCCGTGTCTGCGTGGGTTTCCTCCGGGTTCTCCGGTTTCCTCCCACAGTCCAAAAACATGGATCAAGTTAATTGAATTCTCAAAATTGCCCCATATAGAGTGTGTCTGTGTGAGTGAGTGTGTGCCCAGCGATGGATTGGCGCCCTGTCCTGGGTCTGTCTGCCCAGCACCCGAGACGTTCTCCCCTGGATGGGCATGGGGAACCCCACCGCGACCATAATAGAGGATAAGCGGGAGATAATGAATGAATGAATGAATGAATGAATGAATGAATATATATATATACTCCAAGTGGTATTCAACCCCTGCTGATTTTGCAGGTTTACACATTTGGAGTTAACTTGGCCATTTGGAAAAAATAAGTTCAGTAAAGAATTGGTCTGAGAATGCAAATAATACATTTGTCATAAATGTGTATAAAATGATCTCAGAGTTGGCTTTTTTAGTTAGTTTGTGTTCTAGTCTAAAGAAAAGACAAATATTTAACTACCCCATCATTTCCAACTGCTACAGTGTACTGAGAGATGTGGTACTATTTCTAGAGAAAGGTGCAAAGAGAACAGGTCATGACTTTTACAAACTCACAATGCAAAGACTTCTGTGCTAAAAATAAAAACAAAGCAAATATTACAGAATAAACAACAACAAAAAAGCAAATATAAAATGCTTTGCTGTATGTAAAATCATATGATTAATTACAGTATATTGGTAATTGCTATATTGTAAATGATAAAATAAGAAATTCTACAATTTAAAGAAATTAAACATGGAATATATAAAATATATTGTAGTGTATTCTGAAAATAAATGCAGAAATATAATTTTGTTAGATGTAATCCTCCAAACTGTCTATGGCTTGCTGGTTTGTAAATTTTCTCCATTCAGAGGGAATCTCACCAGTTCCAGAGAATTCTCCTTCATAGTATTCCTCCAGATCGTTCTGGAATCTGCACACAAACCACTTCCAGTATGGACACTCTGTATTATCAGGGGTGATGCTCCAGTTAGCATATTCTCCACCTGCTGTTTTGTATTTCTTATAAGGTACTGACTTATCTGGAGCGTGAATCGGGTAAAAGCTTATATCACTTTGTACACGAGTTGTACAGAAACCATTACTGAGCTCTGTTGTATCTCTATACTTTATTCCACTAAGGCCATTGACTCTGTGGAAGGGAACACTGTGATCTCCATCATGACCCTCCAATGTGTTGGTGCAGATGGCTTTACAGAATGGACACTGAACCCAGCAGCACAGACAGAGATGTTCAATCAGAATCTCATCTGGTTTCTTCCTGAACTTCTCCATGTCCATGTCTGATACACTTATAAATCTGCTGTTTAACTCTGACATCATCACTGTGAGATCATCAGTCACAAGCTGCTGTAGAAACTCAAAGTCTGTAATTTCTTTCTGATCAGTGAAGTTTATCTTCTTTAAGCTCAGTTCATCAGTTAGTGAATGATTTAAACTTCTCATCCAGGTTTCAGCATCAGCATCTTTGTTCTTCTTCACCTCATTAGTTGTAAGTTTAACAGCATTCATGACTCTCTGTGCTTTCTCTTTTATATTCCCTTTAAAAAGCTCCAGGACCTTGGTGTTATTGTCAGTAATATATTCATCAACATTTGCCTTTATGAACTGTTTGAAATGTTCTTTAGGATCATTGATGTACTGAAGGTACTTCTGAAAGTTCTCCTCCTCTGCCAGAGATTTTAGGATGTGTTTCTCCAGCTGTGATCTGTTTCCGTTAAACTCTGGCATGTCTGATCTCATCTGTGTTGAGAGATCAATAGCAGTTTTATTGTAGGCTGACTGTTGGATGGATTCTTGAAGGTTCCTGCAGATCAGATCACTGAACACTGTAGTGATATTAGCTCCTCTGTAGTAGTTCTGAAACACACTGTAATACTGTGGTTTCTGTTTCTCCAGATAAATTTTTATATCATTTTTATCTGTGAACTCTTTGTGACTCTTAATGATTCTGTTTTGAGCTTTATCACAGACATGAAGACAGAGATCCAGAGTGAATTCCTTCTTCAGCCTAAACTTCTTGTTTTCATCTTGATGTTCCTGAACTTTCTTTCTAATCAGATCTGTTAGCTCATGAATGTAACTCTCTCTGTATCCGTGCCTTCTGATTTTGTTAGAAGTCACGTCAATAAAATGATTGGTTTCCTTAAAAACATTTAAGGTCAGATTCCTTACTGAAACAGATCCCACAATCCCCTTGACACTCTTGGTTTCTGCTTCAGTCTTATTAAAAATCATGTAATGTGAAAAATCTCTCAGTGTGTCAAATTGTTTGTACTGTTCCGGAGACGGTTCATTCTGTAAAAATGCTTTATCAGCACTCAATAAAATCTGTTTAACATCCTTCAAGATATTAAACATCTCCTTTGGTTTGGTGTCTTTGGTTAGATCATTAACAAGATTGTTCCACGTCTTATCAAATTCTCGTTTCAGGATTTGTTCATCAGGTTCGTTGGTTTTTAGCTTTAATGCAAGCTCTTTACTAACAGAGAAAATTTTTTCATCATACTCCGTCTTCTTCTGTTTAAAGGTTTCTTGAGCTTTTTGTTGTTGAAGAAGGTCATCTAGATTTCTATCAGCATCTGAAATGAGATCCTCACAAAGCTCTTCAATTCTGTTTTTAGATCTCGTTCTCCACTGTATTAAAATGTCTTTGTCTTTGTTCTCTACAAAGTAAATTTCCATTGATTTTTCCACTTCTTCTTTGGTGTTGCTGACTTCTTTATAAAGTTCAGCCTTTTCAATCTTTTTAATTTGTTTATTTTCGATCCTTGTGATCAGTTTCTCTTCAGTTTCTAACATGGCTTTTCTGAGAGACCAGGTCCATTTTCCAAACTCAGTTTCCAGTTTTCTGTAGATGGCTATCTCCAGTGTGTTTGTGAAGCTGAACACGAAGTTCTCATTGAGTAAAGCCTTCCACAGATCACTGATACGGGTTTTAAACTCTGAAAGTGTAAAACAATGAAGCTTTGAAGCTTTTATGAAGATTTCCTCTTTCAACAGCTGAATATTTCTGCAGTATAAAGGGTTTGGAGGGGCCATTGGTGGGCTGCCCTCCCAGAGCTGGGCAAAGTAGTGTACATCATCTTGTAAATTAAATGCAATGACATCATTAAAGCACTCAGCATCAAGTTCTTCCTCTTTAGCAGCTAATTTTGTCATTTCATCCAATTTCTCCTGCAAGTGTTGTCTTCCTTCCATGGTTTTTTCTCCAGCTGTGATGTCACTAACATTCTGATGAACAAACATACAGCTGGGTTTCAGTCGGACCATCTTCATCCTCAGAAAAGCCTGAACGACGATCTGAAGGATGTCTTCCATCTCAGCATGACTTTCTCCAAAAATGTTAATTAAAGTCATATTTGCAAGACCAACAACAAATGTTGCGAGTTCATTATCATGATGGCGAGTGGATTTTCCTGCAAGATCAAGAGCTCGAAGTCCTTCAGTATCTACAACTAGAATATAGTCAAAGTTCAGTGTTCTCTTCATCTCCTCTGATACTCTGAGCAGCTGCATGAAGGCTCCTCTGGTACATCTTCCAGCACTGACAGCAAACTGGAGACCAAACATGGCATTCAGCATGGTGGATTTTCCAGAGCTCTGAATCCCTAAAACTGACAGAACAAAGACTCTCTGATCTCCAACTTTCTTTATGAGTTCATC
>JAFMOD010000623.1:220308-238892 GCA_019802435.1 Corydoras maculifer
ATGCATACACACACATTGTCAACTTCACATTTCATAGTTATTTGTTCCTATTGCTTAATATAATAATCTTAGTATAATAATCTATTCTACGTGATCAATAGTTAAATACACATATCGCTAAAAGTACGGCTTACCGCATGCAAGGGAAGTGAATGTATTGGTGAAGGTTGAGGAGGTAACATCAGCCCCATTGCAATCGCACACTGTCCAGCTTTTGCTAAAACCTGATTCTGTTGTACTTTATGTCCATAAAATTAACACTAGTCCATGTTAAATGATTGCTTAACTAAACAATAATATATTGGAGTAAACATATTTACTTGCCTTATTTACTTTACATAACAGTAGGGTATTATTGGTTGATGAGAAATTATTTGCTCCCTCCCCAGACACAACAGACATAAGAAAAATCTTAATAAAGAAGTGGAAAGCAAGTTATTTGAATTTCTCAAAAACAGTCATTTAATTAAGTCAATTATGGATAAAATTAAGTGTTTAACAATCTGTTAAAATAGAATACAAGAAATTGCATTTAATTCATCTAAAATTAGATGTTCTAACTGTTCTATCTATGTGTTAGTAAAATAGTTAGTTATATTAAATAACTAGGTACATGTACAATAATGAAATGCACACAGTGAGAAGAGAAAGCATTCACACACGCCTTCCGAGAAGTACAAAGTACAAAGTACATTACAGAAATAGACCTACATAATGTAATAAAACATGCACAGGATTTAATAGTATACAAGTTATGGCAAAGACATAGAATAAAATATGCTTGTTTTTGTTGTTGTTTATGTTTTATTATAAACTGTAGGACCTGTTTATATGTATTTAAAAAATTAAAGTGAAACTGATCTGTTTTTTGGGGGAAAATAAGAAATTATATAATAAAATAGATTAAATTATTATATTTACATGTTAGTAGTAGTTTTGGTCACTTACCTTTGTGAGACATGTTTTTAAATAATAATCATCGATGTCTGATCAGAAATGTTGTTCGTCTTTCCTGCGTTCTCTCAGGGAGGAGTTTAGAACAGGTGAAATCTGTCTGCTGTTTCTTTATCAGTGCTTACCTGTAAGTCTATGAAATCTGAAATGGATTCCTGAAACTATGGCCTAGATCTGAAACAGATTCAGAACTCATTACAATATTAACTGGGTGGGGATCATGAGAACTGAACACACTGTTGACTAAATTAAAGTTAATAAATAAAATAATAATCAGTGATGAATAACAGCAACAAATAAAGATGAGCCTTCTTTAGACAAAATACATCCAGTGAAACTTACTAGCACACTGGAAACCATAAATTTGGTTAGAGAACCAGCCTTGCAACATGAAGGTCATCGGTTTGATTCCTGGTCCCACCAAGTACTATTGCCCACCGCTCACTTCTTTCAGTGTGTGTGTGTGTGTATCACTGCAGGTAGGCAAAATAGAAAAAAGGACAGTAGACAAAATAGATCTCTTTACATTAAAGTTATAGTCTGTTTAAAGCAAATTTAATTAAATTCAGCTACTGCACAAGTTTAATTTATAGACTAAACTAGAAAAAACATACCATGAGACTTTTGACTATTTGATGAAAGATGTATTCTCTGTGTATATTGATGTTAGTTGAAATGGCTTTGTAGTAATGTATGTAGTATGTAGTGAAACATAGTAATGTACTATTTCATGGTTGCTGTTATGATGGTGACAATTGATCAGAAGCAGGATGTGGATGAATCTAATGATTATAAGTGCCACAGCACCAAATGTTTATTTGTTCTCACATTACTGAGTGCTCTTTATGAGGTTATAACACCTGTACTGTAATAAAGGGATCAAAGTGATAAAACTGATCTAGTTTCCCTATTGTAGTTATACACAGAAGAGTGATCCATCCACATTTAACTGTACAGTGACACATATTTACACCCTGAGTGAAGTGAGCAGTACTTGGTGTTGGTCCAGTAAAAAATGTTTTAGTTTACGACATACAATAATATGCCATGATGTACGTGTATTTAATGTTATACATTACATTATTATCTGACAAGTATGTTTTTTATTCCTGTGCTTTATTGCAAAATTATTAACAATTATTATAGCTGCATTATATTTTCTACCACATGGCGTCAGTGCAACATGTATAATTTAAACAAATATGCAGCTCTGAAATTGAGTCACCTGCATATTATAGTAGATTTTTTAAATCGGATGTGATAGTTACATGTGATGTGAATGTTTTTTCTGTAATGTAGTGTACAGTTAACCACATTAAATTAAAGTTAAATCACTCTGGTTCTGAAACTGCTGAATAAACGACTTCAGATGAAAGCTCATCTTCAGGACCTCGTGGTTGGTTTGAGGAAGGGTAACGAGGACATGTGATGATAGAAGACTGCAGTACCTATTTGTGCCGATAGAGGGAAGTAAAACTCTATATAACTGATGTTGAAGTTTCTGGATTAAGTTATCGATGGGTCGAAAAAAAAAATTAAGATATCAGGATGTCGTAAGCTTTGCCAATATTTACAGCTTAATTATAAAACACGAATAAAAAATCATCAAACATTTATGTTCAGGACACTAATTAGACATAAATCATTGTTTCCTTTCAGTTCATTTCTTCATTTCTTCAACTTTGTAGTTCTACAGTTCCATTCTGTATATATATATATATATATATATATATATATATATATATATATATATATATATATATATATATATATATATATAGTATCATGTAAAGTGACATGAGTAAAGTTCTTATGTAGTATCATGTACTATGACAGGAGTAAAGTACTTAGGTAGTATGTGTTGTGACAGGAGTAAAGTGTTTATGCAGTATCATGTACAGGAGTAAAGTACTTATATAGTATCATCTTTAAGTTCAAGTCATTTATTTATAAAGAAATGGTGCCAAACAAAAGAATAAAGAGAAACAGACTCAGTACAATGTTAGTGTCATTCACAACATGCATGCACTTTGTGAAATAAATAAGGGTGTGGCTATCCCCTGATACAGGTACTGTAATATTATAATAAAGCACAATAAAATAGACAGGAAATATTTCTGAAGTACTATTCTGAAGGAGGTACAAAGATACCAGAGGATGACTTAAAAAAGAAAGATGAAAATGATGTAAAAATTACAAATGAAACAAATTAACAAATTAAAGTGTAAATTATGTGTTGTGTATTAAATCTAAAAATAAATGCAGAAATATAATTTTGTTAGATGTATTCTTCCAAACTTTCTATAGCTTGCTGTTTTGTAAATTCTCTCCATTTAGAGGGAATCTCACCAGTTCCAGAGAATTCTCCTTCATGGTGCTTTTCCAGATCATTCTGGAATCTGCACACAAACCACTTCCAGTATGGACACTCTGTATTATCAGGGGTGATGCTCCAGTTTGCATATTCTCCACCTGCTGTTTTGTATTTCTTATAAGGTACTGACTTATCTGGAGCATGAATCGGGTAAAAGCTTCTATCACTTTGTACACGAGTTGTGCAGAAACCATTACAGAGCTGTGTTGTATCTCTGTACACCATTCCACTAACTCCATTTACTCTGTGGAAGGGAACACTGTGATCTCCATCATGACCCTCCATGGTGTTGGTGCAGATGGCTTTACAGAATGGACACTGAACCCAGCAGCACAGACAGAGATGTTCAATCAGAATCTCATCTGGTTTCTTCCTGAACTTCTCCATGTCCATGTCTGATACACTTATAAATCTGCTGTTTAACTCTGACATCATCACTGTGAGATCATCAGTCACAAGCTGCTGTAGAAACTCAAAGTCTGTAATTTCTTTCTGATCAGTGAAGTTTATCTCCTTTAAGCTCAGTTCATTAGTTAATGAATGATTTAAACTTCTCATCCAGGTTTCAGCATCAGCATCTTTGTTCTTCTTCACCTCATTGGTTGTAAGTTTAACAGCATCAATAACTTTCTGTGTTTTATCGTTTATATTTCTTTTAAAGAGCTTCAAAACCTTGGTGTTATTTACTTTAATATATTCATCAACCTTTGCCTTTATGAACTGTTTGAAATGTTCTTTAGGATCATTGATGTACTGAAAGTACTTCTGAAAGTTCTCCTCCTCTGCCAGAGATTTCAGGATGTGTTTCTCCAGCTGTGATCTGTTTCCGTTAAACTCTGGCATGTCTGATCTCATCTGTGTTGAAAGATCAATAGCAGTTTTATTGTAGGCTGATTGTTGGATGGATTCTTGGAAGTTCTTGCAGATCAGATTACTAAACATTGTTATGATATTAGCTCCTCTGTAGTAGTTCTGAAAGACACTGTAATACTGTGGTTTCTGTTTCTCCATATAAATTCTCATATCATTTTTATCTGTGAACTCTTTGTGGCTCGTAATGAATCTGTTTTTATCTTTATCACACACATGAAGACAGAGATCCAGAGTGAATTCCTTTTTTAGCCTAAACATCTTGGTCTTATCTTGATGTTCTTGAACTTTCTTTTTAATCAGATCTGTTAGCTCCTGAATGTAACTCTCTCTGTATCCGTGCCTTCTGATTTTGTTACAAGTCACGTCAATAAAATGATTGGTTTCCTGAATAACATTTACGGTCAGATTTCTTACTGAATCAGTTCCCACATTTTCTTTGATGTTTTGGGTTTGTCCCCCCTTTTTGTTTGTTTCATTTGTGCTGCCACTTGTTTTTTCAGTCTTATTTAAAATCATGTAATGTGAAAATTCTCTTAGTCTGTCAATGTGTTTGTACTGTTCCTGACACAGTCGATCTTGCAGAGAATTCCAGTTATCTCCTTTTAATAAAATCTGTATAACGTCTTCCCAGATATCAAACGTCCTTTTTGGTTTAGTGTCTCTGGTTAAATCAGTAACCAGTTTTTTCCATGTCTTACTGAATACTTGTTTAAAAATTGTTTCATCTGATGTATTGTTTTTCAGCTTTAATGCGAATTCTTTACTAACAGCAAAAAGTTTTTCATCATACTTTGCCTTCTTCTGTTCAAATATTTCTTGAGCTTTTTGTTGTTGAATAACATCATCTAGATTTCTATCAGCATCTGAAACAAGATCTTCACAAAGCTCTTCAATTCTGTTTTCAGATCTGTTTCTCCACTGTACCAAAATGTCTTTGTCTTTGCTCTCTTCAAAGTAAAGTTTTATTGATTTTTCCACTTCTTCTTTAG
Source organism: Corydoras maculifer (assembly GCA_019802435.1). NCBI lineage: Eukaryota > Metazoa > Chordata > Actinopteri > Siluriformes > Callichthyidae > Corydoras > Corydoras maculifer. Next base: position 225,499 of record JAFMOD010000623.1, read on the forward strand.
TTTTGCTAATTTCTTGATAAAGTTCAGTCTTTTCAATCTTTTTCACTTGTTTATTTTCAATTCTTTTAATCATTTCTTCTTCAGTTTCTAACATGGCTTTTCTTATAGACCAGGTCCATTTTCCAAACTCAGTTTCCAGTTTTCTGTAGATGGCTATCTCCAGTGTGTTTTTGAAGCTGAACACGAAGTTCTCATTGAGTAAAGCCTTCCACAGATCACTGATACGGGTTTTAAACTCTGAAAGTGTAAAACAATGAAGCTTTGAAGCTTTTCTGAAGATTTCCTCTTTTAACAGCTGAATATTTCTGCTGTATGAGGGGTTTGGAGGGGCCATTGGTGGGCTGCCCTCCCAGAGCTGGGCAAAGTAGTGTACATCATCTTGTAAATTAAATGTAATGACATCATTAAAGCACTCCGCATCACAGTCTTCCTCTTTAGCAGCTAATTTTGTCATTTCATCCAACTTTTTCTGCAGGCGTCGTCTTCCTTCCATGGTTTTTTCTCCAGCTGTGACGTCACCAACATTCTGATGAACAAACATACAGCTAGGGTTCAGGCGGACCATTTTTATTCTCAGAAAAGCCTGAACGACAATCTGAAGGATGTCTTCCATCTCAGCAGGATTTTCACCAAAAATGTTAATTAAAGTCATATTTCCAAGACCAACAACAAATGTTGCGAGTTCATTATCATGATGGCGAGTGGATTTTTCTGAAAGCTCAAGAGCTCGAAGTCCTTCAGTGTCTACAACTAGAATATAGTCAAAGTTCAGTGTTCTCTTCATCTCCTCTGATACTCTGAGCAGCTGCATGAAGGCTCCTCTGGTACATCTTCCAGCACTGACAGCAAACTGGAGACCAAACATGGCATTCAGCATGGTGGATTTTCCAGAGCTCTGAATCCCTAAAACTGACAGAACAAAGACTCTCTGATCTCCAACTTTCTTTATGAGTTCATCTAGAACTGCTGAAACCCAGATCAGAGGAACATGAGCAGCATCTCCATCCATCAGCTCCAGTGGAAAACCAGACTGTAGGAGTTCTGCTGCAAGTTTGGGGAGAGGGGCCTTGAGTTCCTTATCAGAACCTTTTTGTTGTGTTGTTATTGACATGTAGGACTCATATATCTGACCCATCTCCCTGAAGATGTGCTCCAATCCAAACATTGATGCACTCAGCTTTTCTGAAAGTCTCTCAAGTTCTTGTTGCTCCTCTGCAATTTTTGTTATTTCATGTTTCTTTTGAAGATCTAAGACTTTTGTCCACTTTTCATTGTATTCATGACGAAGAGCAGAAAGATCATCGGAAGTTAATTTTTCCAAAATAATTTCAATCCATTTTAAAAAGTATATCTTTTCATTACCCGTTAATGACGTCAGTGTAGAGATGAATTGCTTAATTAGCTCTGAGAGACCATGATGAAGCTGCTGTTCACGGAGTCGTTCCATTTCATTTTTCTTTTCATTTTTTTGAATTTCTAAATTATTTGTTTGAAGTCGATGTAGATCTTTGTTCGTTTGACACCAGTTATGCCAAAGTTTTCCTTGACAGGGCAGTTGAACTTCCTTTAGTTTAGATATATCTTCTCTTTCTAGAATGTTCATTGCAGCCTTTCTCCCTCTGTAACATTCCCAATCATTTTCATCTGTTGTGATGTCATTATTTTTGTTCAGATCTTTTAGTGTGAATTTTGACTGTGATTTTAAAACACTTCGTTTGATAGCAGTCCTAAGATTCTTTGACACATCTGACTGGTTTCTGTCTTTAAGACCAATTTTATATTTGCCTATATTTGTTTCACTGATATCTGATTCATCCTTAGTAAGTAAACAGATGAGAGGTTTGGAGTCGTTAAACAGCTTCTGGACAATTTCTTTATTTGTTTTGTCTTCTAGATCTGATACCAGTACAACATTAACAGAAGACATTTCAGTCAGAACATCCAGTTGTTGTTTGTTAGTTTCTGCTGCAGCATCACCATGAAGATTACAGAAAGTTACACACTCAGGAAAGTTATCTGTTTTCTCCCCAGATGGACAAAACCAAGCAACCTCCACAACTCCATCCATCAGGACACGGTCTTTGATGCTACCAAAACTGTGCCGGTGGAAGAAGGTCTGATGTTTCTCATTGATCAAGCTGTTCATCAGCTGAGACTTGGATAAAGATACAGAACCAAACCTGAGGAAAGCCACCATTGGAGTTTGAGCTTCACAGACTGGAAAAGTTTTGCTGCTTTTACTCATTTTCCCACTGGAGTCAGTGATCCTCCAGCTCTTCTTTATCTGTCTGAAGGTCCACAGAGGAAACTCTAGCTCTCTGGTGAAGGGATTGGGTACCAGCAGAGGCAGAGCATATTGACACTGAGACAGTTTAGTCACTATGAGCTGTTTTAGAAAATGATCAGAGCAGTGCAACACCGCCATCTGAACATCCATAGGATGGAAAGACGTTTTAGAGTGTTCACTTTCTGAAGATTTTGTTGTTTTAGAGAAAAAATCACCAAAATCTTTCTTTATAATAACAGGACTCTTGTCAGAAGTATCTAAATCACTGTCATCATCATCGGTGTGGATGCATCTTGCTTGGTAATTCAGCATTAACAATCTCTGTAGAAATGTCTGAACTAAATCTTTTTCTTCACAAGACTCTTCACAATAGAGTGACACTTCTGATAGTTGAAGAACATCTGATGTTTTCATTTTAGATTCAAACTTCTCAAGATTTAGACTTTTTAATAAGTTTAGAAATTGAATATTTTTTTCATTTTTATCTTTTGTCAGTCCTTGGTCTGACTTATTTAGCTGTAAAACAGGATGTAATTAATTTATTAAGTACTGATTTGATTGGAATTTTATTCAAAGTAAGACAAACATTAATTAAAAAAAATAATAAATCTTTACCTTTCTCCAAATGGTTATTTCTTGTATAGGACTGAAATCAACTGCAAAAAGCAAAAATAATCATAGTTTATAAATTGTTCTTGTAGAAATGACTTATCACAAATGGCCAAAAGCCTTTCTCTGGCTTAAAACAAGCCAACTTCTCTATCTATATCAGCTTTGCAAGTGGATAGTGCCTGTGACACAAGCTTGGAGGTTGGAACTTAGGCCAGGACAATAGTGGAGCCTGGTGATTAGACACTTCAGGACAAATGCCCAATGCTGGGGTAGGACGTTTTCCATCCATGAGCCAGAGCCAGGGACATAAAGCATACAAGTGACAGTTCAAGAAGGTACACATCAGGCCTTAATGAATCAACAATCCAGTAGTTATACTGCAATTTATTAAGGGACATTTACAATTACTGTATCTTGTTATACTTGTCACAATTCATTTTAGGAATTTTAGATCTAGAAATGAGGCTGTGGTTTGTTCTGATCTCCCAATTCTGCTGAATTTTATTAGTTACAATTAAAAGATTAGTTTGCTTGTGTTTTCCTCTTTATTGGCAGGGATTAACATTGATATCCTGCTGAAGTAATGCACAGCATAAGAGAAGTGTAGTGCTGGTTGGGGTCATGCTTCCCAGTCTGTCTGCATTTGTTCTGTATGATGAGGACTAAGGGAGGCAGAAATACGTAAGTAAAATTTTCCATGGAAGCAGATAAGGGCCTTCCACGGCATGGGTGAGCCACCTTCGGTGGAACCCTCCATGGCCAGGCACCTTAACCCATCATACAGAGGCCTGCTTGCACCCCAATAAGATGGAGCACCTTTTGGCCTCCATCTAACAGGCCTTCTACAAAGCCTCCTTTCTAGCTGTTAGAGTCAAAAATGACTCATCTCTCCTCTCAGCTTATCAGGCCGAGCTCATGGAGAATATGAGCAAGCAGCTTGAAAAGGGCTCTCCTCCCCCCCTTTGTGGTAGGTAATTGTGACTGTGAACAACCTGGTCCTGCGGAACGCTCGACAGGCCGCCCAGTCATGCGGTCAGTAGGGTGGTAGTAGACCTAAGCCTCGAGTGAAAGCCCTAGGACCAGAAAAGGAAGAGGCCTGCCTGATGCACAGCCCCAGGGGGAATTCAGTCCAGGTTCTCGGTTGGCCAGACCAATGGACTTTTGGACCAATGGACACACTTTCCAGCAGAAAAAGAGGAGAAGAGTCTTCATGGAGGGTGTCTGACCCCGGGTGTCTCTCTATTTCCCATCCCTCCCTCCGTCTGATTGCCACCACCCTGACCAAGGTGAGGGATCAGAGACTGTCGGGTAGCTCTGATTTTTCCAAGATGGCCCAAAGCATTATGGCTCCTGGAGATCATGTCTCTCCTCTACACACAGCCGTGGGCTCTCCCAGTGTGCACACACTTGTTGTCTAAGGCGAATTGAGAAATACACCACCCTCACCCAGATCGTGAGCGGTCCAACCTCAATGCGCTAGGACTGCCCATTGGAGTGGTTGCCACCATCCAGGGTGCCAGGGCACTTTTTAAAATTCTGGAACTGCGAGCCCACCCTCCTTCTCCTCGGCAGATGATCAGAGGCAAATGCTCTCTGCCCTATGTAAGCTCTGTACACATACCTGAATAGGACCTTGGCCTTCAGGAAAAGTGACCACCTCTTTATTTTCAGGGCCTCCCTCATTTGGGGAAGGCCATCTCTAAGCAGTGCTTATCGCACTGGCTTGTGAAGGCCATTTCCTTGGCTAACACTTCTAGGGGGCTTTAGGTTTCCCCAGTTCTCAGGGCTCACTCCACCAGGGGCACCAGGCTCCACAGTATCTGAGTGAGCTGATTCAATTGTACAAGCCAACACGTGAGCTCCGATCTCAAGGTGCTGGTTTACTCTTAGCCCCTAGAATAAATAAAATTACTGCTGGTGGAAGAGCATTCTCCCACAAGGCTCCTCAACTTTGGAATAGCCTTCCAGTTACCGTTCGTGATTCTGAATCACTATTAATCTTTAAGAATAAATTAAAGACACATTTATTTAATCTTGCGTTTAATTAATCCCCTGTAGATAAAGATGTAGATCTTAGGCTTGGCTGTGCTGGGGGGTAATCTGGGATCAGTGTATGCTGGCGTTTCACAGCTTCACCCACCTCATCATTAATGGGGGGGTGTGGCACTGAAATGATGCTGTTCCGGGGCGCCATCTCATCTATGTAGAGCCTGCAGTATCTGCCTCTTTTAGTTATGCTGCTCTAGTCAGTGATGCCGGAGTCACATGCTGCACTGTGTCAATAAATTACTTATTAATTAAATGCCGTGCTTTATTATTAGCTCTAACTGCCTTCCTTGTCGGTTTCTTTTGAGGTGTGAGATCTTCATCCATGGCTCTGCCGACGAGCACTGATGAAACCTGAATATCCATTGGACTGGCGGTCCTGCAGGACACCCCCTTAATGGACTCACATATAGTTTTCCAGTTTTTAGTTTTTCCATTTGTTAAATGTCTCTACATGGCTGTCCTACATTGTTGTTGCTGCCTGGCCGCTCAAGGAGGACGAGTCCCCCACTAAATCTTGGTCCTCCCAAGGTTTCTTCCTTGAATAACAACAGAAAAGGGAGTTTTTTCTTGCCACTGTCGCTTCGGCTTGCTCTTTGAGGGTTTAAAGGCTTTTCATTCTGTAAAGCTGCTTTGTGACAATGTACTGTTGTAAAAAGCGCGACATAAATAACTTGAACTTGAACTTGAACTTGCATGTCAGCTTCCTTGGCCTTTTTCCAGGGGGTGTCGCTGGAACAGATCTGTTCGGCTGCGAGTTGGGCTTCCCCCCCCACACCTTTGTGAGGTTTTATCGACTGGACGTTACCAGGTCTTCAGTGGCTCACATTGTGTTAGGCATGTGTTTTCTGGGCCGGTAAATACATCATTCTGTGTATTTCTTCTGGCCCATGCGCCACTGTATACTATACTGGGCCATTTTACCCCACCTCAGTGGGGTCAGGCCTTCTAATAAGGGATGTGTCATGCACCACACTAACCCGGGGACAAGGCTTTCTGGCTGCAGGCCTCACCGTGAGTGTATGCAAGGAAATCAGGGAGTTGTCCAGATCTCCCATAGGTGGGTCTCAAAACGAGATAATGAAAGAAAACAATAGGTTATACTTAGGTGGTTCTCTCCACTCAAACACTGTTTCAGAGAGGGTTACAGTAATGGTAACCTATAGGCTTGCCTGTACAATAACAGTTTACAACAATTGTTTTAATGTAAATTTTACTTTAGGATGCTTATTGTATTATTTCTGTACTGCAATGTGTAGAATTTTGTTGCTTTTTAAAATCCGGCATGTGGGTCCATATACTTTAGGGTGCCACATGGTGGTCAGAGGTGGCCGCCTTCTTGTGTGCACAAGTGCAGGTTGTCCTGCCAAAAATAACAGTTCTCTGAGTTCTTACCAGCATGCACTGTGCAGTGGGGATTTAGGGGGGAGAGAGTGTGTTTTGGCGTATATAAAGAGTTCAATAAAGCAATTACATGTGTGAAAATGGATTCCCAAATCTGTCTGGGTTCTTCTACCACATCACATTATTATTTACATAATGCATTAATAAGTAATATATGCATAAAGTACTTCTGAAAAAGGCAAAAAGGCAAAACAAACATTATATAATAAAGCATTTTTTTTAAATAGTTGAAGTTCCATTAATGATACATTAAGCAGATTTTGATCTTACAGTTTGGGGGCAAATTTTTCGGACTATCCACTCCTGAAGGCTGTGGTTCCTCTGCATCCTCCTCACTTTTCACCTCACCTGAATAATGCAATTATTTATATATATATATATATATATATATATATATATATATATATATATATATATATATATATATATATATATATATACACACATACACACACACCCACACACATTATATATATATATATATTCATTCATTATCTCCCGCTTATCCTCTATTAGGGTCGCGGTGGGCTTCTCCGGTGGGGAGAACGTCTCGGGCGCTGGGCAGATAGACCCAGGACAGGGCGCCAATCCATCGTTGGGCACACACTCACTCACACAGACACACTCTATATGGGGCAATTTTAAGAATTCAATTAACTTGATCCATGTTTTTGGACTGTGGGAGGAAACCGGAGAACCCGGAGGAAACCCACGCAGACACGGGGAGAACATGGAAACTCCACCCAGATGGGGATTCGAACCGGGAATCCCTAGCGCTGAGAGGCGAACGTGCTAACCACTAAGCCACCGTGCCGCCTATATATATATATATATATATATATATATATATATATATATATATATATAAAATGTGTGTGTGTGTGTGTGTATATATGTGTATATACACATATATACATGTGACTGTAACTGTGAGTGCCTATATAAGCAGTTCATATTTAAGATTATATTTTGGTTTCTACCCCTTAGATTTATTAATTCAGAACTGAGGTGTAACAAAATCAGAGTTGATAACAGAAGTGCTTTCAGCATTTTATCTAGAAGGATATATTATTACATATAGAAAGAATGAGTGTGACAAAAAAGTATATACACACACACACCTTCAAGAGATACACAAGAACATAAAAAAAAATACAGTGTAAAAATAAAACATACATGCACCTTTTTAAAAAACTATATTAATATAACAAAACTGTATTAATAAAAAAAAACAGCATTTTTTTTTACATTATAAACTACATACGTACTGAAATTTAAAAAATGAAAGTAAAACTGATAACTGTTTTTTTAGGAGTAAATACAATTTATTAATTATATTATTAAATATCATTGTGAACATCATTATTAGTAGTGGTTTTGATTACTGTACCTGTGTAAGACATATTTTGATGATGATAGCTGGAGGGATCACCGATGTCCGATAAGAAATCTTTAGTTCTTTTCTCGGTTCTGTCAGGGAGGAGTTTAGAACAGGTGAAACAGGTCTGCTGTTTTATTATTAACTGATTGTCTGTATAAAATATGGCCTGGATTCCTGAATTTAGGATGCACAATTAGGACGTACAAGTAATAATCCAGATTCAGAAATTCATTAAATAATAATTTATGATGATAAACTAACTTGAACAGTGAACATTAACAGATTAATTTATGCACACTATAGAACACCCTTTTACATACCCACATGCACAGAGGTAGTTTTATATATTTATATATTTAATTAATTGAATTGTTTCATAGACCATTTTGTATTATAGGGTTATGTGCAACATACTGTAAACATGACACTGAAAATCAGATGGTTAAAGTCTGTTAAAAGAAAATAATCATTTGAACTAATGTAGTAATGTAAGACTTTTTTTTCTTTCTTATTTGTTGCCAAAAACATTTAAATAAGCATACAAACTAATGTCTAAAAACTATGACATGGCATGAATACTGACTCATGCACAAGCTATAGCTAGTGTCAGGTTTTTACACTTTGAAACTGTCATACCAGTAAGTAATTTAGTAAAGGTCAAAATGCAAAACACAGGCGCTGTTTACACTTAAAATCATTTAAACTCTTTTGTCTCTAAGGGCAGTGTCTGTGCATAGTTTAGGTGTGGCAAAAGACTACAACTTTCAGTAGGCACCACAGCAATTTTATCTGACAAGGTGCAGCTGCCAGAACACTCACTTTAGAATGCAAACTAGTCAAACTAGCTGCAGCAATGTTTCTGAGCATATACTCCACAAACTACAGTTAGATTGTAAGAGAACTTATTTCAAGACAATATCCAAGCTATTGCTGATGATTCCAAGGTGTTATTAGAAAATGTAGTTAAAAAATGCAGGCATTATTAAGCTGGATGTTTTGGCTTCCTGGAAAAACATTTATTTTGTTTATATGTTGAGATTTGTTGTTAGCTTAATTATGTTTCTTTTTGTTGTTTATTCTCTGTACACTGTTCTGGCCATTAGCTAGCTATTACATAGTAGTTAGTTGCTGTTTTTTATTATTATTCTAAACATTTTCATTTGTAGTTATCTTTTGGGTGTTTATTAATAATGAATATATATTTATAAATATGTTTTACATACCCTTACTTATTTTCCTCTTCTTCTTTGTAGTTGCAGGAAAAAGCATTAAAATCCTAATACTATCCCAGCATTCCTGTCATGTGTCTGACTTTGATTTGTTTACAAGATTTCGTGAATTTAAGAAGCAGCTAGTGCACCAGGGAGTTCTTTTACAGTAAGTCTGTCTGCTTCTTAAAGGTTCATATTATATGTAAAGAATATCGGACAGCACAGTATAATATTGCATATATTTTATTGACTCATAGAAACAAAAACAGACGCTTCATCAGTGTGGGTACAATAGCCAGATGGACCCTGATGAAATTTATGAAATTAAATTAAACAATGTTGCAGCCTTTGTTGTTGTTGTTTTTAAAGTGCTTTATAAATAAAATTGGGTTGAGAAAGTACATAATTGGTTTTAATGTACTAATTCATGGTTGCTGTTATAACAGTGGGAATGGATCAAAAGCAGGCGTGTCAGACAACCGCAGTTTCCCATGGAGGAAGATGTTATGCTTTTGAAGGCCATGAAGGTATAAAAACATTCAAATTTAACTTGTTTGTGTTCAGAAAAATGTGTGATGTAAATTCCTTTAGATGTAAGTGGCTAGAGTGAATGAGAAAAAGAAATAATTTTTAAAGCAGCGCAAGGCCGTTGTGGTATAAGTGTATGTGGTTTTTGTCGTTTGATTACATTTCCACCTTGTTATCATTTGCACATTCAAGAACATATCCTGAAGTGTTCATGGATTTCTTTTTATTATGCTCATTTATGTACAATATACCTTTTATTTTATCTCCTGTGTTTTATTTAGTTGGTTTTGGTATCACAGCTTGTATTGTGTTTTAAGTGTGTGTATTTAATACTTGTGCACATCATTATAACTAATTAATTAGCACTTCAGTAATTCTTAGAGTATAAGTCATTTTATTTAATAATTAATTAATAGAAAACAACTCAATTATTTTAGTAAGTAAAAAAAAAAATTAAACTCTTTTTTAAACTCTCATCATTTTTACAAAATACAAATTAAAAGTATTAACAAAAGAACAATAAAATAAAAAATATTTTATTTCATAAAACAAATAATAAAAATAAAAGTATGTGTTATAGACATTACTTACTGGAAAACAAATTTTGGGAAAAGGCAAGTGGAAAATAATTATGTAAAGATGTGCTCTGACACATTCAAACAGGTTGTTACAAGTCACTTTGTCAAATGTTTTTTTATTAGCTTTTTTTTTTTTTAATCTTTATTTATATAAAGCCTAAAACATTTACCTCTTTGTTATAGTTCTAGTTGACAAAGGCTATTGTTTTTTTTGCATTAGCTGAAATTAAAAAACTAAAATAAATATCAGTAGTTTCCTTAAACATCTGTAGGAAAATATACAACTTAATAAATTCATTCATTCATTCATTCATTATCTCCCGCTTATCCTCTATTAGGGTCGCGGTGGGGTTCCCATGCCCATCCAGGGGAGAACGTCTCGGGCGCTGGGCAGATAGACCCAGGACAGGGCGCCAATCCATCGCTGGGCACACACTCACTCACACAGACACACTCTATAGGGGGCAATTTTGAGAATTCAATTAACTTGTTCCATGTTTTTGGACTGTGGGAGGAAACCGGAGAACCCGGAGGAAACCCGCGCAGTCACGGGGAGAACATGGAAACTCCACCCAGATGGGGATTCGAACCGGGAATCCCTAGCGCTGAGAGGCGAACGTGCTAACCACTAAGCCACCGTGCCGCCCAACTTAATAAATAATTGTTAAAAACATAACATTAATTACTAAAACTATTAAACACTTTTTAAGTATTAATTACTTATTAATTTTCCAATACTTTACTACATATCCTAATTGATTTTGTGTCAATAAAAATAAATATACTTGTAGGAACTAATAAATAGTTTCTACATAACATAGGAATAAGAAATTAGTACTTTAGAGTTTTACTATCAAGATTAGATCATAAAAGTAAATGTATTAAAATAATTTTTTATTATATCTACAAAAAAAATCATCTAAAGAAAAGGAAAAACAAGTTACTGTCCGGTTTAAAATACAATGACAAATGAATAAACAAAAATGCATAATAAAATAATATAAAATTAATAAAATTTCATATCTCTACTGTTATTGTATTAAAACATTTACATATATTACATTTGTCCCTTTTAAAAAAAAAAGCATCTCATTGGTTTTTCACTTGCCTTATTTTTTTGCAGTTTTTTTTTTCTTTTTCTCATGATCAGTTTCTCTTCAGTTTCTAACATGGCTTTTCTGAGCAACCAGGTCTATTTTCCAAACTTTCCAGTTTTCTGTAGATGGCTATCTCCTGTGTGTTTTTGAAGCTGAACACAAAGTTCTCATTGAGTAAAGCCTTCCACAGATCACTGATACGGGTTTTAAACTCTGAAAGTGTAAAACAATGAAGCTTTGAAGCTTTTCTGAAGATTTCCTCTTTCAACAGCTGAATATTTCTGCTGTATGAGGGGTTTGGAGGGGCCATTGGTGGGCTGCCCTCCCAGAGCTGGGCAATGTAGTGCACATCATCTTGTAAATTAAATGTAATGACATCATTAAAGCACTCAGCATCACTGTCTTCCTCTTTAGCAGCTAATTTTGTCATTGCATTCAACTTTGTCTGCAGGCGTCGTCTTCCCTCCATGGTTTTTTCTCCAGCTGTGATGTCTCCAACATTCTGATGAACAAACATACAGCTGGGTTTCAGCCGGACCATCTTCATCCTCAGAAACACCTGAACGACGATCTGGAGGATGTCTTCCATCTCAGCATGACTTTCTCCAAAAATGTTAATTAAAGTCATATTTGTAAGACCAACAACAAATGTTGCGAGTTCATGATCATGTTGGCGAGTGGATTTTCCTGCAAGTTCAAGAGCTCGAAGTCCTTCAGTATCTACAACTAGAATATAGTCAAAGTTCAGTGTTCTCTTCATCTCCTCTGATACTCTGAGCAGCTGCATGAAGGCTCCTCTGGTACATCTTCCAGCACTGACAGCAAACTGGAGACCAAACATGGCATTCAGCATGGTGGATTTTCCAGAGCTCTGAATCCCTAAAACTGACAGAACAAAGACTCTCTGATCNCCCCAATCAATTAAAGACGTTACACCCCAATCAATTAAAGACGTTACACCCCAATCAATTAAAGACGTTACACCCCAATCAATTAAAGACGTTACACCCCGATCAATTAAAGACGTTACACCCCAATCAATTAAAGACGTTACACCCCGATCACGCCGATAAACCGCTTGAGTTTTTAATCATAACCGTGACGCACAGAGCCAGCGATCATCCCGCTTTATTAAAGCTACTACAGAAAAGCTGTGCGTCGCAAAACGGGTGCGTTGGAGACATCAGTTCTGACGTTCTCATTTTAATAAATAAAATTTAAAAAACAGCACAAATTGTCGTATTCATTTTTGTTTTGTAGGTTAAAGTGTTAATAAATTGTGATCCTGAATTAATGTTGCTGATGAATTTGAATTTATTTTTATTTATTGGTTTTATTTAATTTAATTTTTCAGTATCAAATGCCAGTCAGTTCAAAAATGTTTCTAGTTCAAATAAGGATTTTATTCGTTTCTGTTACTAAAAAAACAAAGTTAATCAAATGATTCTTTGTTCTAAGTTGATCTCTTTTTCTTTCTTTTTTGTTTTCTTTATTGTTAATAAGGAGACATTGTTATAAAAGAGGTGAACTTCTAACAAATTTATAGACAAATCGTACTACAGTGGGCGTGTAAAAATACTTCATCATCCCATTTTGTCACGTTCGGTGGGGGGGGGGGTGAGTGTGCGAGTGGGAGGGGCGCAATAAGTTTACTTCTTCCTAAGGGGGGCTTAACAGAAAATAATTGACAATCATTGGCTTAACTGAAATAATGTCAAAGCACACACCAGCTGAGTTAATAAATTGTGATCCTCTTGGATTTGTCCTTTTTATAGATTTATTAAGAATAGGCTCATTCTGCTCCACAGTTCCAGAATAGATGGGAATTCCAAAGCTTGATGGACCATATGACAACAGTAAATTCACTCAGATAGATTCTACAGTAAGAAGTTTGATCAGAACATGTGCGAGAACCCATCCAAACGAAGGTTCCAATTGGGAATGTGCATGTTACTATGTGGACTTGTGTTCTTTAATGCCGTCATGTCTCCTAATTAGCTTGCTATCAGAGGCACTGCTGACTTCATTGGGTGCAAATTTTGGTGGCTTAATTTTCATTACGACTTGATAAATTTATCAAAGCTCATATGCAAAACATTGCAACCAATTAATTTAAGCCCAACTCCATCAGCTTAGATCGAGTTCTGTGAATTTTAAAATTTACATATATATATATATATATATATATATATATATATATATATATATATATATATATATATATATATATATATATATATATATATATAT
>JAFMOD010000623.1:239231-250273 GCA_019802435.1 Corydoras maculifer
ACAGCAAACTGGAGACCAAACATGGCATTCAGCATGGTGGATTTTCCAGAGCTCTGAATCCCTAAAACTGACAGAACAAAGACTCTCTGATCTCCAACTTTCTTTATGAGTTCATCTAGAACTGCTGAAACCCAGATCAGAGGAACATGAGCAGCATCTCCATCCATCAGCTCCAATGGAAAACCAGACTGTAGGAGTTCTGCTGCGAGTTTGGGGAGAGAGGCCTTGAGCTCCTCATCAGAACCTCTTTGCTGTGTTGGTATTGACATGTAGGATTCATATATCTGACCCATCTCCCTGAAGATGTGCTCCAATCCAAACATTGATGCACTCAGCTTTTCTGAAACTTTTTGAAGTTCTTTTTGCTTCTCTGCAATTTTTGCTGTTTCTTCACGTTTCTTTTGAAGATATAAGACTTTTGTCCACTTTAAATTGTATTCATGACGAAGAGCAGAAAGATCATGTAAAGTGTCTTTTTCCAACAGGATTTCAATCCATTTTAAAAAGTATATCTTTTCATTTCCTGTTAGTGATGTCAGTGTAGAGATGAATTCCTTCATTAGATCTGAGAGACCATGATGAAGCTGCTGTTCACGGAGTCCTTTCATTTCACTTTGTATTTTACTCTTTTGAGTTTCTAAATAATTTTCTTGAAGTCGATGTAAATCTTTATTCATTTGACACCAGTCATGCCACAGATTTCCCTGACAGGGCAGATGAACTTCCTTAATTTTAGAGATTTCCTTTCCTTTTAAATGAATCATAATTTTATTTGCAGCTTTTCTTCCACTGTTACATTCAGGATCTTTTTCATCTGTTGTGATGTTATTGTTTTTGTTCAGATCTTTGAGTCTGAACTTTGACTGTGATTTTAAAACACTTCGTTTGATAGCAGTCTTTAGATTTTTTGACACATCTGACTGGTTTCTGTCTTTAAGACCAATTTTATATTTGCCTATATTTGCTTCACTGATATCTGATTCATCCTCAGTAAGTAAACAGATGAGAGGTTTGGGGTCATTAAACAGCTTCTGGAGCATTTCTTTATTTGTTTTCTCTTTAGGATCTGATACCAGTACAACATTAACAGAAGACATTTTAGTCAGATCATCCAGTTGTAGCTTGTTAGATTCTGCAGCAGCATCACCATGAAGATTACAGAAAGCTACACACTCAGGAAAGTTATCTGTTATCTCCCCAGATGGACAAAACCAAGCAACCTCCACCACTCCGTCCATCAGGACACGGTCTTTGATGCTACCAAAACTGTGCCGGTGGACGAAGGTCTGATGTTTCTCATTGATCAAGCTGTTCATCAGCTGAGACTTGGATGAGGATACAGAACCAAACCTGAGGAAAGCCACCATTGGAGTTTGAGCTTCACAGACAGGTAGAGTTTTACTGATCATTTTACCGTTGGAGTCAGTGATCCTCCAGCTCTTCTTTATCTGTCTGAAGGTCCACAGAGGAAACTCTAGCTCTCTGGTGAAGGGATTGGGTACCAGCAGAGGCAGAGCATATTGACACTGAGACAGTTTAGTCACTATGAGCTGTTTTAGGAAATGATCAGAGCAGTGCAACACCGCCATCTGAACATCCATGGGATGGAAAGACGTTTTTAAATTTTCTCTTTTAAAAGGAAATAGCTTTTCAGAACAGAAATAAGCAAATCTGTCGCTTTCATCATTAGTATCTAAGTAGGTGCGATCTTTTACAGGCGATTCTTTTCCTGATGTAATGTTTCTCGCCCTGTAATTCATCATTAACAATCGCAGTAAGAAAGTTTGAACAATGTCTTTTTTTGCACAGGGCTCCTCCAAATTCAACGACAGTGAAGTAATTTGGAAAACATCAGACAATTTTATTTGATCCATTTCTTCGAGCACAAGACCAATTTCAGTAAATATCTGTATTGTTTTCTTCAGTTCAGATTCTTTATTCTGTTGTGATCCAGTTGTGGTTGTACTTTGAGCTTGATTTATCTTGTGCTTTGAAGTGATCATCTGTGTTAAAATAAAATCAATCTTTAGTTTAGTTTGAAATAAACCAAATAGGAAGTTCAGTGACATTCATTCATTCATTATCTTCTGCTTTATCCTCTATTAGGGTCGCGGTGGGGTTCCCCATGCCCATCCAGGGGAGAACGTCTTGGGCGCTGGGCAGATAGACCCAGGACAGGACACAAATATATCACTGAACACACTCTCTCACTGACACAAACACACTCTATATGGGGCAATTTTAAGAATTCAATTGACTCGATCCATGTTTTTGGACTGTGGGAGGAAACCGGAGGACCCGGAGGAAACCCACGCAGACACGGGGAGAACATGGAAACTCCACCCAGATGGGCATTCGAACCGGGACTCCCTAGGGCTGAGAGGCGAACGTGCTAACCACTAAGCCACAAGTTTACTGACATGTAAAATTAAATTATTATAAATTACACCCAATTTCAATGTCAATCAAGGTTTTTTTTATTTTTATATGCTATAACAACTGCACAATGTCTTAACCAGGAGAGCACAACAGCACATCAATAACTACAGAGTTTAATATAACCATTTTTTCTATCATCCCCACTATATCTGCATTAAGTGTGACAGGTATGCCTTTAAAATGTCATTAAGTAAAGCAATACAGGTGTTAAGGGTGCATCCATGCTTCAATGAAATGAAAGCCCACAGCTTGTGCTCAGCTTTCGAGACATTCGCTGTTTGATTTTTCTTTTTTGGCTGGGCTCAGCACCTCGAACACTAATTTTTTTTTTTAGAAAAATACTGAAAACTGGCTTAAGGGGCTCGGTTAGCACATTTTTCGCTGCCATTCTGCATGTCCGCTGGCAATGAAATGCCATAAGCTACACAGCTTCCCACTTAGAGCAGGGCGGTGTGCAGTAAGCTGTTGAATTTCCTGGCAGTGAAGTGGGACCAGTTGGACAATATATATATAAATACATTATATAATTATAAATAAATTATATATAAATATGTACTGCCCAATGTTTACCTTTGTATTTTGAGAAGCCTCTGGTCTTCCGTGTGTACTTTCAGTAAACTGTGGATCTGTAAAAAAATTTTTTAATGTTTTAAATGAATACACAGTGTATGTATTGTAAATATAATAGATATTAGATATATAACTAATAAAATATAACCAAATATATAACCATGGACTGTACACAATTTTGCAACTATTTAAAAAAAAGGAAATAGAGTGATTAAACTTGGTCCTTTATTACTTTATTACTAATAAAAAAATTTAATATAACCTTCAGTAACTGTAAGTTGCACAATTACATTTACATTGTGTGATTATTTAAGCACTTGCTGTAATTAGTAGTAAAGAAATGTCAGTTCAGTAAAACAAAACAGTGGGAACTTGATACTGAGGTACTTGTCAGTTCAGTTTACACAAACACACCCATGTCTCTGATGCCATCCCTACATAGTACATAACAAGTTCTTCCCTGACACTGACCCACAGGCTCCTATAAGGATTAGAACTGTACCATTTAATCATTCATTCATCCGTTTTGTTCACTCACATGCTTTGATCTATAAATAATTTTGAAATGCCTTTACAAAAAAACTCAGAACTCAGTAAAATTCTCCCTAAAATGTTAAATGTTCAGAAGTACAGACTATCAATTGAAATTTAATTAAATAATATCCTACCATATTGTGTAATTTTTGGATCTTCTGTGTTTAATCCAGTGCTGCACATCTCCAAATCGGGAGAAGGCATTTTGTTTGCGTCTTTACAGTCATCTTTATTTTTCTGATCTTGGAATGCTTTTGGAGTTTGTAACAGGTCCTGTAAATTGAGCTGGGTTTCTGCATTATCTGGGTAAGGTATTTTAGTCTGGACTGGTACTTCTTCTGGCATTTCTTCACTTGGAGAATTTTTGAGTATTTGCTCAGTTTGTCTTTTGTCATCTGATGTGCTGCGTGTTTTTTCACTTCTTGTATCATGAGATGATTCATTAGTTTGAACTGAGTCCTTTAAAGTGCTCTGTGCCTCTCCACCTCCCAAATCAAGAGATGGTTTTATAATCTGGTCTGGGTTCTGTAAAGTGCTCTGTGCTTCTCCACCTTCTAAATCATGAGATGAATCTTTAGATTGAACTGTGTGCTCTACAATTCTTAGTGTGTCTTTATCAGGATAAACATTTTGTGTTTCTACAGTTTGAACCTGGTCCTGTGACGTTTGTGAGGTTTCATCTTTACCTCCCAGATCATCAGATGGATCTGAGTTTGCTGCAAAGCTTTGTGCTTTCTTACATAAATAAACATTGGAGGTTTTTATAATTTGAACTGGGTCCTGTAATGTTTTGTTTATTTGGTCCTGGATCGTGCTATGTGTTTTTTTATTTAGTGTCATATGAAATGTTTCTTTAATTTGAACTGAAGTTTGGAAAATATCTCTTATTTCTTTACTTGAATCTTTGAATGGTTCTTCAGTTTGGCTCTTGTCATCTGAAATGCTTTGTTTTTCTCTTTTTCCTGGATCATTAGAAGGTTTGATAGTTTGAACTGAGTGTTCTAAAATGCTCAGTGTTTCTCCATGTTCTATATTATACAGTCTTTTCTCAGTTTGCTGTGGGTCTAGTGAAGTGCACTGAATCACTCCATCATTGTATTTATTTAATAATTCATTTATTTCATTTGTGTCATCTGGTATTATTTGTATTTCTTTAGTTGTATTACCATATGATGGTTCATTAGTTTGGACTGGTTCCTTCAAAGTTCTTTGTGTTTCTACACTTCCTACATCATAAAATCTTTCTTGATTCTGGACCGAACCATCTGAAATGCTTTGTTCTTCTGTACTTGGAGAATCTTTTTTAGTTTCAACCAAGTGCTGTGACACATGCTGTTTTTCTCCTCTTGGAGAATTTTGGAGTGATTTTTCAGTTTGAACTGGGTTCTGTAATGGGCTTTGTTTCTCTTTACATTTTGGATCATTGGATGGTTCCTCAGTTTGCTTTGGGTCCAGTGGAGTGATTTGTTCCCCATCTTGAAATTCATGTGTTGGTTCCTTTAACTCTGACATGTCTTGCATTTCCCCAAATTGAGTGCAATGGACTGGTTCCTTAGTTTTAACTGAGTGCTGTGTTACACTTTGTGTGTCTCCTTTTTCAGAATTTTGTAATGAATCTTCAGCTTGTGTTTCTTTACTTTTTAGATCATGGGAATGTTCTTCAATTAGCTTTGTGTCCAGTGAGATATTTTGTTTGTCCAAACCTTGAAGATGATGCCACGGTTCCTTTGTTTGGTATGTATTCTGTGATGTGCTTTGCACTTCCCCAACTTCAGGGCAATGGACTGAAGTTTTGACCGGGTGCTGTGGTACACACTGTGCAGAATTTTTGAAAGATTCTTCAGTTTGGTCTGGGTTTTGTAAATTCAGACCCTGAAATTCAGGTGTTGGTTTCTTTTTCTCTGACATGCTTTGCATTTCTCCACCTTTAGTACCATAGACTGATTCTTTAGTTTCGACTGACTGCAGTGGTATACTCAGTGTTTCTCTCTGCTTCTGGAAAGACTCTTCAGTTTGGACTGGGTTCTGTAAATGACTCTGTTCTTCTGAACCTGTAGAATGTTTCGTTGATTCTTTGGTTTGGATGGGTTCCTTTGATGTTCCTGGTTGTTCTCCACTACCCGAATCATATGACGATTTACTAACTTCAACTTGTTCCTGTAATGTGTTTTGACTTTTTCCATTTTTTGATTGATCAGAATGTTTTTTAGTTTGGTCTGCAGAATCATTTTCCGATTGTTTTTCTAAGTCCTTATCTTTCTTCTGTTCTTTATTTACCAGATTACATTCACCAATTTCCACTTGCTCTTGTAAAGTGTGCGGTGTTTCCTCACATCCTGGATCATTGTATTGTTTTTTAGTTTGGACTAAGTCTTGTGGAGTGTTCACTGTTTTTAAACTTTTCTCCAAACATTTGTTTATTTGAATTAGGTCATTGGGTAAAATCTCCTGTATTTTTCCACTTAGAGAACCTTTAGATGAAGCCTTTCTGTTTTCAAGTTTGTTCTGTAATATGCTGTGCGTTTCTTCCATTTCTAGGTTATGGTTTGGTTCTTCAGTTTTAATTAAGTCCTTTATTTTGTTCTGTTGTCTTCCTCTTAAATCATTTTCAGACGATTCTTTTGTTTGAGATTTGCCCTTTAAAGGTCTCTGCTTTTCTTCACATTGAAGACAATGGAACTGTTCCTTAGTTTGCACTGGGTCCTGTAAAGTGTTCTTAGCTTCTTCACGTAAAGAGTCTTTATATGAGTGCTGTGAGGTATTTTGTTTAACTTGGCTTCCTTGATTGGGTGATGGTTCCTTACTTTGGTTGCAATCTATTGAAGTGATTTGTATTTCTTCAATTAGAAGAACATGTAATAATTGAGAATGTGTATTCTGTAAAGTGCCATCTTTTTCTTTAAATTGAAGAACATGGACCTGTTCTTTAGTTTGCACAGGGTCCTGTAAAGTGTTCTTAGCCTCTTCACTTAAAGAGTCTTTAATTGATTTGTTCATTTTGATTGGATTGTGTACAACACTCTGTGAGTCTCCAGCACTATTCACTTGAGTAAGGTATTGATCATGTGAGGTGCCTCGTGTTCTTTTACTTTTAGGATCATCAGATGGTTTACTAGTTTGGACTAAATCAGACAGAGTGCTTGTTATTTCTGTACTTAGAGAACCTTTGTGATGTTCGTTGGTCGTCTCTAATGAGTTCTGTGATTCTTTACTTTGAGATACTCGTGACGATTCCTCAGTTTGGACTTGAGAATTTTTTAGCATATATTTAGAGTATTTAATCTTAACGTCGTCTGAATCTGGTAAAGAGCTCTGCATTTCTTCAACTGCAGATTCTATTGATGATTCTTTAATGTTAGTTCTTTCATGTAAAATTAACTGTGTTTCTTCACGCACAACATAGTAAGCTATTTTACATTTTGCCAAGTCCTCTGATGTGCTTTGCTTCTGATTATCAGTTAAAGAATACTGGGATGGTTCTTCCACTCTGCATGAACTGTGTAAAGTTCTCTGTATTTTTTTACTTATATAATTAGATTCTTGTAATTGCAATTGATAGTTTTTATCTTCACTTCTTCCAGAAGCATTGGACAGTATTTTTGTTCTGACCTGGTCCTGTGCAGTGATCTGTATTTTTTCACTTTGAAGTTCTTTTGAAGGTTCCTGTCCAATGCTGGTTAGATGTTTACCATCACAAACTTGTGTTGGTTGATTAATTTGGATTAAATGCAATGAGTTATGTGAAGCGCTGGATACTTCCTGTTGTTGGGAATATACTGATGGCTCTTCAGTTGGAACTTTTGTCTACAGTAAAATAAAATTGTTTGTAAATTTCAAATGAAAACATATTGTTTCAACATATTGTTAATATTGGTAATTTAGTTATTGTTTCACAATGTGACGTTCCCATTTATTATTATAATCTAATAACCTGTGAATTTAATCATAATCCTACAACATGATTTTTCTTTAAAACTGAATGAGTTTCATTATGATCAGCTTGCGATCCTCACAATTGCATAAGGTCCCCACAGAGTGAATGTGGAAACATTGGTCCACACAATATAAAAAATCTATCACTGGGCACACACTCACTCACACATACACACTATTTATGGGGCAATTTGGAGATTTCAATTAACTTGATCCATGTTTTTGGACTGTGGGAGGAAACCGGAAAACCCGGAGGAAATCCACGCGGACACGGGGAGAACATGGAAACTCCACCCAGATTGGGATTCGAACCGAGAATCTCTAGCGCTGAGAGGTGAATGTGCCAAACCACTAAGCCACTGTGCCACCTAACAGTTAAATTATAAAGTAAAAACATAAATATTACATTTACACACATTTATTAAGACATTATTGCAAATGCAGATACATTAAATATATGCACTCTGATTATACCTGTACACATTTGATGTACACAAGACAAATACACGAGTACAAAGTTACGCCAAAGCTATTAGGGAGGAAAGATTAAAGAACAAGCAGTTTATATTACATGAGGGACTAAATGACCAGACTGATCAGAATCAGAATATCTTTGTCATTATACCAACGAAATTAAGGTGCCATACTTTCGGTATCACACACTAAAATTTACACAAACAAAGAGATTAGCACTATAATTTACAATTTTCAAGAATTTTGAAAAAAAATTATTTGCAAGAATGTATAAAACTGTACAAACTGAGTGAAAGTATTTGTATATTGCACATTGTTTTTTATGTTGTATGTTCAAAAATGTACAGAACTAGGTGGAATGTTATAAATTTGAAAGTTTACAATGTGCCATTTAGTGCCCGAACAGCGGTTGGATAGAAGCTATCTATCTATTTATATGTATTGGAATCAAAAATGAAAGTAAAATCTATCACATCACTTCTAGAAGTAAAAATAATATAAATTACATCATTTAAAAGCAAAGAAGATTAGTAAGTAATAGTTTTGGTTACTGTACCTGTGTGAGACATGTTTGGATGTTAATACCTGGATGGATCACCGATGTCAGATCAGATATCTTCTGATCATCTTTTTTCACTTCTGTTTGGGAGGAGTTTAGAACAGGTGGAACCTGTCTGCAGTTCCCTTATGAACTGTTTATCTGTAGAAAATCTGGACTGGATCCCTTGATTCCTAGACAATGAAATTGTACTTAATATATCCCTAGTAAAACAATTGTTATAATATATATCACAGTGTATGGGGCATGTATACCTACAGTAACATTGGATACTGTATTTGAAGGCTGTGATGTGGCAGTCTGATACCTTGATTATTTTATTTTGCAAAACTCAAAATCCTAAAAATGATTTCTTTTAAATTACAATTTTTTTTATAATTATATATACATTAATTTGCCATCACCTAAATATCCTACTGAAAGAATTTTAAAAAATTCATATAACAAACACAGCGGCACGGTGGCTTAGTGGTTTAGCACAATCGCCTCTAAGCGCTTGGGATTCCGGGTTCAAATCCCCATCTGGGTGGAGTTTCCATGTTCTCCCCGTATCCGCGTGGGTTTCCTCCGGGTTCTCCAGTTTCCTCCCACAGTCCAAAAACATGGATCAAGTCAATTGAGTTCTCCAAACTGCCCCATATAGAGTGTGTTTGTGTCAGTGAGAGAGTGTGTTCAGTGATATATTTGTGTCCTGTCCTGGGTGTATCTGCCCAGCGCCCGAAACTTTCTCCCCTGGATGGGCATGGGGAACCACACCGCAACCCTAATATAGGATAATGCGGAAGATAATGGATGGATGATACCAAAAAGATTTTTCCACTTTATTCACATTTAAAAAGTCATTTTTATATTCGAATAAACATTTTTATGCTATTGTCTTAAGATTACACTGAATTTCTACAGTTAAAAAGAATAAAATGTATTCCATAAACATGATACTTTGCTCTATGGATCTGATGAAACAACTTTTAATTGCATTCTTGGATGTTTTTTATAAAACTAAAATCATATTCTTTAAAACTCATTATCGGTTTGCTATAGTACTGGACATAGATGTGAACAAATTATCTCATAGCTCAGATAGAACCTGGAAGAAGCCAACGCAGATACAGGGAGAACATGGAAACTCTACCCAGATAGACATTTAAACCTGGATCCCCAGCGCTGAGAGGCGAACATGCTAACCACCACTATTTCACCATGCCACCCTGGAACTAACATTTTTTTAAAAATTAATTTATTTAAATAACCAATTACTGTCATATTTATCAATTTATTTAGATTCAGTAAAATTGAATAAATAAATAAAATATGAGGGGTGGTGTCTGTGCTGGGCATCCAGGTTTTGAATCCCGATCTGGGTGTAGTATCTATATTCTTCCTGTGTGTGGGTGTGTTTAGATAAAAATATTAATAAAATGTCTAAATAACATTCATATTATTAACATTAATTAAGGCATGTGCAACCAAATGACAATAGTGATGCATATGTGGGACCTGGTTGTGTGTGAGTAGAGCGAGTAAGTGGGAGGAGCATGCATAAAGCCCTTGGAGCCAATGAGTCCTCAATGGATGGATGTTTGTTTGAGCCTGTTTGAAATGGATGCTTAACACAAAGGTTGAATTGCAACTGATATCCTGATTATAAAGCTAATTTAAGATGTTAAGTGGACTTTGATTGGTAAAGCCTAACTTTATAGTTCTTTTTGGTTTTGTTTTATTTAGTTGTTTTGATCTGAAGTGGCTGCACAATAAAACTCAGGCTTGTTTTTAATTCAGATGGGGTGGATTTTTTAAATAATAACATTGTTCATGCAGAGGGCTGAAAACTCAAAACTAAAGTGATCGTTGCCAAACTTATTTTGCACTTGTCATGCTTTATGGTTTTAAGAATCAAATTATTTTATTTGTGAGACCCTATAATACCTATATTGATAGAAAACAACTAATTGCAATTTTTAGGTAATTTTTGACTACAGATTAGAATGAAATCATCTGTATGAAAACCCTATCTTAGTGGTGCTGTTTTCATTTATGAAGAAATTAAGGCCTGCTAAACATGTTAGAAATGGGGTAAATAAATTACACAGCTTTGCATTTGACATATGATTATTAAATTACCTTATAGTCTGTATTTGAGTAAAAAAATGTAATGCTTCATTGTTTTTTTCTGTAATGTAGTGTTCAACGTTGTGGTTGAAATTATGCAGAAACCATTAAACTGTACGTCGTGTAAAATAAACACAGAGTAAATTTGTGGTTTTAAATTATTCTAGGCGGCACAGTGGCTTAGTGTTTAGCACGTTCGCCTCTCAGCGCTAGGGATTCCCGGTTCGAATCCCCATCTGGGTGGAGTTTCCATGTTCTCCCCGTGTCCGCGTGGGTTTCCTCCGGGTTCTCCGGTTTCCTCCCACAGTCCAAAAACATGGATCAAGTTAATTGAATTCTCAAAATTGCCCCATATAGAGTGTGTCTGTGTGAGTGAGTGTGTGCCCAGCGATGGATTGGCGCCCTGTCCTGGGTCTATCTGCCC
>JAFMOD010000623.1:273168-287126 GCA_019802435.1 Corydoras maculifer
GTAATTTCTTTCTGATCAGTGAAGTTTATCTTCTTTAAGCTCAGTTCATCAGTTAGTGAATGATTTAAACTTCTCATCCAGGTTTCAGCATCAGCATCTTTGTTCTTCTTCACCTCATCAGTTGTAAGTTTAACAGCATTCATGAATCTCTGTGTTTTTTCCTTTATATTCCCTTTAAAAAGCTCCAGGACCTTGGTGTTATTGTCAGTAATATATTCATTAACCTTTGCCTTTATGAACTGTGTAAAATGTTCTTTAGGATCATTGATGTACTGAAGGTACTTCTGAAAGTTCTCCTCCTCTGCCAGAGATTTTAGGATGTGTTTCTCCAGCTGTGATCTGTTTCCGTTAAACTCTGGCATGTCTGATCTCATCTGTGTTGAAAGATCAATAGCAGTTTTATTGTAGGCTGATTGTAGGATGGATTCTTGAAGGTTCCTGCAGATCAGATCACTGAACACTGTAGTGATATTAGCTCCTCTGTAGTAGTTCTGAAACACACTGTAATACTGTGGTTTCTGTTTCTCCAGATAAATTCTTATATCATTTTTGTCTGAGAACTCTTTGTGGCTCTTAATGATTCTGTTTTTAGCTTTATCACACACATGAAGACAGAGATCCAGAGTGAATTCCTTCTTCAGCCTAAACAACCCATTCTCTTTCTGATGTTCCTGAACTTTCTTTTTAATCAGATCTGTTAGCTCCTGAATGTAACTGTCTCTGTATCCGTGCCTTCTGATTTTGTTACAAGTCACGTCAATAAAATGATTGGTTTCCTGAAAAACATTTAAGGTCAGATTCCTTACTGAATACTGATATTCAGCACTAAATTCTGGTCTGTTTCTGTCTAATTTTAAAAGTAAATATTTTACATGGCCCTTGATTGCTCCTTCAGTATTATTTAAAATTATGTAATGTGAAAAATCTTCCAGTCTGTCAATCTGTTTGTATTTTTCCTGAGACAGCTTATCCTGTAGCAATGCTTGATCAGCACTTAATAAAATCTGATTAACATCCTCCCAGAAATCAAGTAACTTCTTGGGTTTAGTGTCTTTGCTTAGATCAGTGACTAGACTATTCCATGTCTTATTAAATTCATGTTTAAGAATTTGTTCATTAGTTTCATAGTTTCTTAGCTTTAATGCAAGCTCTTTGCTAACAGTAAAAAGTTTTTCATCATACTCCGTCTTCTTCTGTTCAAAAGTTTCTTGAGCTTTTTGTTGTTGAAGAAGGTCATCTAGATTTCTATCAGCATCTGAAACGAGATCCTCACAAAGCTCTTCAATTCTGTTTTTAGATCTCGTTCTCCACTGTATTAAAATGTCTTTGTCTTTGTTCTCTTCAAAGTAAAGTTTCATTGATTTTTCCACTTCTTCTTTAGTGTTGCTAATTTCTTTATAAAGTTCAGTTTTTTCAACCTTTTGCACTTGTTTATTTTCGATCCTTGTAAAGAGTTTTTCCTCAATTTCCAAAATGGCTCTTTTCAGCAACCAAATCCATTTTCCAAACTCAGTTTCCAGTTTTCTGTAGATGGCTATCTCCAGTGTGTTTTTAAAGCTAAACACAAAGTTCTCATTGAGTAAAGCCTTCCACAGATCACTGATACGGGTTTTAAACTCTGAAAGTGTAAAACTATTAAGCTTTGAAGCTTTTCTGAAGATTTCCTTCTTCAACAGCTGAATATCCCTGCTGTATGAGGGGTTTGGAGGGGCCATTGGTGGGCTGCCCTCCCAGAGCTGGGCAAAGTAGTGTACATCATCTTGTAAATTAAATGTAATGACATCATTAAAGCACTCAGCATCTATGTCTTCCTCTTTAGCAGCTAATTTTGTCATTTCATTCAATTTCTCCTGCAAGCGTCGTCTTCCCTCCATGGTTTTTTCTCCAGCTGTGATGTCACTAACATTCTGATGAACAAACATACAGCTGGGTTTAAGTCGGACCATCTTCATCCTCAGAAAAGCCTGAACGACAATCTGGAGGATGTCTTCCATCTCAGCAGGATTTTCACCAAAGATTTTAATTAAAGTCATACTTCCAAGACCAACAACAAATGTTGCGAGTTCATTATCATGATGGCGAGTGGATTTTCCTGCAAGTTCAAGAGCTCGAAGTCCTTCAGTATCTACAACTAGAATATAGTCAAAGTTCAGTGTTCTCTTCATCTCCTCTGATACTCTGAGCAGCTGCATGAAGGCTCCTCTGGTACATCTTCCAGCACTGACAGCAAACTGGAGACCAAACATGGCATTCAGCATGGTGGATTTTCCAGAGCTCTGAATCCCTAAAACTGACAGAACAAAGACTCTCTGATCNTTTTGCTTTTGCTATAATTATGAGTGTAATGATGATGCTATAATTAATCTAAATAACACACAATAATTTAATATTCTTTAAATTAACCCCTTTAGGATAATTAATTTCCTAATTACCTGGATTCTACATCAAATTAAGCAAAATACTTTTTAGATTACTTACCTTCATTATCACTCTGTTTATCTTCAAGTTCTTCTTCAAATTCTGTTGTGCTGTAGACATATGGTTTATTCTCAGAAACCAGAAGGTCGATCTTCTCCAGCAGTGTTTTCATCTCTAATTGGATGTTCATGTTTTTGCTGCATGTGTGGTACCTGTTTTTACACTTATTAATTAACTGATCTACAGCAGGGTTGTTCAGATCATCCATGTTGGCTTCACATTTCTCATCTTTCTCATGGGTAAAGAGAATTGTTATAAAGGGAAGTGAACTTTCTCCAAATAGTTTTTTTAACCACGCAATTCCCAGTTTATCAGCATCGGTGACGTGTCCCAGTTTCAACACAAAGATGAAAGTATGGATGTTCTGTCCACCGATAAGCTTTTGAATATTATCCACAGGGTCTGACAAAGACTCACTCTCATGCAAATCAAGTAAATTGATAACTGACACCATACGTCCTGAAACTTCTGTTTTTCTGGGTTTCGAAAAACAATGTTCTGATCCCAGTAATATATTGTCATCGCCAAAGTGAACAGCAGATTTACTCCCAAATATAATCACATTAAGAGGTTGCATTGTCTTGATTGTAGGATGTCTGTCTTCATCCTCTTTATCAGTACTGAATTTTGAGGTGTCCTCATAATTCTTAAAGTAAGAACATTTTAAGACTTTATTGTTAAATTCGCAAAACACCAAACTGTTAGAAATAGCAATGCTTATGTATAATTAGATGCATACTTTAATATAAAAACTATATATACATATACAGTGCATTGAGATATATATTTATAATGCAGTTTTTCTTAAAGTTACTTTTCATTATATTGTACCTCAGGTTTGTTCAGTGATTTCTGGCCTCCTACACTTTTATTGGAAGACTCTGGGCATTCTTCTTCATCGGAAACTTGATAAGGGGAACAAAAAATATTTTTAATGTTTAAAAAAAATAATATTTTAAGTTATTTTATGGAACTTTTTGTATGCTGGTTTTATACTTGTGGCACTGCATCAATGATTTTGAGATTGTAGCAGCTCACTGATCAGGTAGCAGCTTGGATATAACATTTACAGTAAACACCTGATCTATATAATTTTTTAAAAATTATTTTTTAAATGGTATGCAGAATCTAGACATCTAGTGTATTAGTAAACTATGACTTAAGAATAGCAAAATAAAGAAGCTGTCTTTTATATTGAATCCTTAATTAAAAGTATCGTTCATCTCATTAGTTTGAGTGACTAGAGATTTCATAGCCTAAAACTTGGCAGAGGGGCAGTTCTGTGACTGACCAAGACATCATTAACCCCCACTTGCAGTCCCAAAATATGACTTTGCCAACTCAGTCTAAATCATGAAGCTTTAGCATGAAGTCTTACACCCTCATTATATTGATGCAATAAGACAATTATTTATTATTATATGGAATGTATTAATAAGTAATAGATGCATAAAGTACATCTGCAAAATATACCTTATGTAATAAAGCGAAAAAATTAATATGTGTAAAGTTGTGTTAATGATGCATTAAGAAAATGTAGATCTTACAGGTTGGACGAACAAAAGGTGGACTCTTTCGTCCCGAAGGCTTTGGTTCCTCTACATTCTCTTCACCCTTCACCTCGCCTGAATAATGCAATTATATTATATATATACGGTACTTCAAATTTATAAGTACACAAAATAGTTAAAAAGTTATGCAGTTATAGTAATTAAGTAAATAAACAAATGACACACAGACAGTGATGAAACAAAGTACTTATATACACACACAGACACACACACACACACCTTACGTAAACACATCTTACACAAGTAAATTAAAGAAATACAGTGTTGAAAAACGAAAGTAAAAATGATCACTCATCTTTTTGAAAGTAAATATGACTTAAGTTATATTATTAAAAAACCATGCATTAGATATTTTTCTTCTGATTATTATTATTAGTTTTGGTTACTGTACCTGTGTGAGACATGGTTTGATGATAATAAGAGGACAAATCACTGATGTCTGAACCAAAATCTTCTGTTTATTTTTCCTCAGTTCTCTCAGGGAGGAGTTTAAAACGGGTGGAACCTGTCTGCTGTTTTTTTTCCCTCATAAACAGTTCATCTGTATAATATCTGAAGTGGATTCCTGAATTTAGGATACTTAAGTGGCCTGAACAGGCAATAATCCAGATTCAGAACTTATATTGTAATTTCAAACTTATGTGAAAAATATTTACCGCAAAGTGTTTCTCAGGTCAGAATTTAAATTAAGATTAAAATTCACATCTACTTGTCACTTGCGCACACCATAATAGCATTTCTCATTGTGTTTCACATGATTTTGAACACTCATGCAAATGTTCATGTACATTTGCCAGCTGTTTAAATCTTGTTTATCAAATCTAATCTACTGATTCTTAAATTTTCCTACTCTACAAAACATTAAGACTTACAATCCATAAGTAATTTCTTTCTTTTAAAGTTTTTTTTTTTTTAAATGAACATACAGATACAGTTTAAGTTCAACTCAAGAGTTTGAAGGTAATTCAGGAGTTCAGGTACATTCATCCACTTTGATAAGCTCACAATTTTTTGAGTACTTCTGTTAAAATAGTTCTCATCTGATCTCATCTGATCCATTTTTTCTCTATTATTTCTTTCTCTTTTCTTAAAAGATAAATTAGATTTTTTTTTATTGATCCCTTTGGCAGGATTTTAAGGTAATTAAGAATCTTTCCACCTGTGACACATAGCCACACCCAATACAATGAACGCTGCGTTAAGATTTATAACTGTGATGGAGTTTACATCTGTATAGTGTTAATAAATTCCTTTTTGAAAGCATTTAATATGTCCACACTCTCTGAGTCAAGAGAACACTTTATTTTAGAGAATTGCAGGTAGTAAACAGTCACAAAACTGACTTTTCGAAATTAACTCTGGTATTAAGTGTTCCTATTGTAATGCTCAGTGTTTATGATACATAATCTAACTAACAACCGGAATATATATGTATATAAGATGAAATATGAGTCTGTACAGTTTTATTCTATGCAACATTTTAGTTTTAACTTTTTATTTATTTGGTAGAAATATAACACACGGCGGCACGGTGGCTTAGTGGTTTAGCACGTTCGCCTCTCAGCTCTAGGGATTCCCGGTTCGAATCCCCATCTGGGTGGAGTTTCCATGTTCTCCCCGTGTCTGCATGGATTTCCTCCGGGTTCTCCGGTTTCCTCACACAGTGTGTGTGTGTGTGTGTGAGTGAGTTTGTGAGAGAGAGAGAGGGAGAGAAAGATAAGGGTGTGGAGGCAATTTTTTTGCCTTAGTTTAAGTTACCGGCGGCACGGTGGCTTAGTGGTTTAGCACGTTCGCCTCTCAGCGCTAGGGATTCCCGGTTAGAATCCCCATCTGGGTGGAGTTTCCATGTTCTCCGGTTTCCTCCCACAGTCCAAAAACATGGATCAAGTCAATTGAATTCTCAAAAATTGCCCCATATAGAGTGTGTTTGAGTGAGTGAGTGTGTGCCCAGCGATGGATTGGCACCCTGTCCTGGGTGTATCTGCCCAGCGCCCGAGACGTTCTCCCCTGGATGGGCATGGGGAACCCCACCGCGACCCCAATAGAGGACAAAGCGGGAGATAATGAATGAATTAATGAATATAACACACAGGAACTCTGTCCGTATTGTGTACGTTACAGGTCCGTACTGAAGCACGATCCACTAATCCTCTACAATCATATTGTTACATACACCGTAAGATCGCTGGCTGTTTTTCTTTAAAAGTTTTAATTTACTAAAAATTTGTGAACGACATAGAATGTTATGACATAATCTAGTTACAATAAATACTATACAATGAGTACAGCGACATTAGGTCTTTATTGAGTTTTTTTTTTAATCCGGGTTTCTTTGCTACAATTTAAAATGCATTGTATTTTACAGCCACAAGGTGGCGGTGCAACACTGTTCTAACCATACTGTAACACTCTTACATTTACGTTTACATTTAGTCATTTAGCAGACGCTTTTAGCCAAAGCGACTTACAAATGAGAAATGATAACCGAAGTTAACATGTTTATTTGTACAGCCACTTTAACATTAGGTTCATATTTCGATTGTTAATGAACAGTTTGCTAAAACGCAACCGATAAAAAAAAAATAATACTGACCGTGAAGTTTACATCATTTTGTTTGGTCGTTTCGGGTTTTCTGGTGCAGGTACGCCAATTGACCAGCAGATGGCGACAAAGCGACAATGCCATTAAATCACTTCAGTTTTAAACGCCTCAGTTTTTGCAAAGCTGCTTCGTGTATCATACAAAACCTTTATCTTAATTGAAATAATGTCAAAACATAGACGAGCTTAATTAATAAATTGTGTTTTTAAATGGACAATAAAACGTTTGAAATACGTTCATGTAATTTATATGAATTGAGTGTGTAATACAATAAAGGGGTCTGAATTAATTAAATAGCTCTACATTTTACTAATGAAGATTACACATTACAGATTACATTTCACTAATAAAGAACTCTGTAGATACAAGATTAAGACACTTGCACATTACTCCTTTAAGCTCTTTTATGACATTAAATTTTATATTGAATCCTTCTTACGAAGCTTTCACACATCTGGAGACTGTGAGGGAAGACACTAATGTTGGAGTAAAGCACCTGGCTCAGAATCTCCAGTCCAATTTATTAGAATATTGTTGAGTTTAGGGCTCTAAATAGAATATAAAGTCTTAAATTGAATCATGTGTGTTTTTTTCCAAATACATCTAAATTAAATGAATTAAACTTGGATTCCATTACAACACAAGATCTGACTCAAATGTTGCCCATTTTTTTATTATTTTTTTTCATTGTCTTTAATAATTTCAGGTAGACTGGCAGACACTTTAGTTCATGATGTCATGATTAAAAAACTTTCTTATCGCTATACAGTGACACTGACATGGTGGTGGTCTATAAGTGTGTGTTGTGCGCTGGTATGTGTGAATCAGACACAGCCGTGCAGCAGATACCACTGTATTCACTTACTGTACACTACACTGTACACTATATTAGACACATCCACCTCATTGCTCCATCTTGTAGATGTGGATCAGAATGCTGTGTCTGATCCACTTACATCGGTGCAACATTCACGAACACGTCACAACAAAATTTGTATCACTGCAGTACTAAGGATTATCGATAACCCAAAACTATACCTGCTTTGTGGAGGTCCTGATCATCAGAGAACAAAGAAATGAGGCCAAACAAAAAAAATATAGAGAACAATGTTATTGACATTCTAAACATGCATGCAGAATGTGAACAAAATGTGGGTGTGGCTTTACCCTGACACAGGTACTGTAATATTACAATGAAGCATAATTAAATACACAGAATTTAAAGACATATAATTATATACAGAGATGTGGTGCTATTTCTGAAGGAGGTACAAAGATACCATGTCATGACTTAAAATAGAAACTCACAATGCTGACTAGTATGTTAAAGGTGAAAATGATGTAAAAATTACAGATCAAACAAAGCAAAAAGAAAATGAAAATATAAAATGTTAGTAAATTTTGAATATTCAAACTACTGTATTAGAAATATTAGAATGAATTTTTCACTGTTATTGTAAATGTAAAATGATTAAACGTATTAAAGTGTAAATTATGTGTTGTGTATTAAATCTAAAAATTAATGCAGAAATATAATTTTGTTAGATGTAATCATTCAAACTTTCTAAAGCTTGCTGTTTTGTAAATTTTCTCCATTCAGAGGGAATCTCACCAGATCCAGAAAATTGTTTTTCATAGTATTCCTCCAGATCATTCTGGAATCTGCACACAAACCACTTCCAGTATGGACACTCTGTATTATCAGGGGTGATGCTCCAGTTTGCATATTCTCCACCTGCTGTTTTGTATTTCTTATAAGGTACTGACTTATCAGAAGTATGAATCGGGTAAAAGCTTATATCACTTTGTACACGAGTTGTACAGAAACCATTACAGAGCTGTGTTGTACCTTTGTACATCCATCCATTTATTCCATCAGGGGGGGGGGGGGGGGGGGGGGGGGGGGGGGGGGGGGGGGGGGGGGGGGGGGGGGGGGGGGGGGGGGGGGGGGGGGGGGGGGGGGGGGGGGGGGGGGGGGGGTGCAGATGGCTTTACAGAATGGACACTGAACCCAGCAGCACAGACAGAGATGTTCAATCAGAATCTCATCTGGTTTCTTCCTGAACTTCTCCATGTCCATGTCTGATACACTTATAAATCTGCTGTTTAACTCTGACATCATCACTGTGAGATCATCAGTCACAAGCTGCTGTAGAAACTCAAAGTCTGTAATTTCTTTCTGATCAGTGAAGTTTATCTCCTTTAAGCTCAGTTCATCAGTTAGTGAATGATTTAAACTTCTCATCCAGGTTTCAGCATCAGCATCTTTGTTCTTCTTCACCTCATTAGTTGTGAGTTTAACAGCATTCATGACTCTCTGTGCTTTCTCTTTTATATTCCCTTTAAAAAGCTCCAGGACCTTGGTGTTATTCGCAGTATTATATTCATCAACCTTTGCCTTTATGAACTGTTTGAAATGTTCTTTAGGATCATTGATGTACTGAAGGTACTTCTGAAAGTTCTCCTCCTCTGCCAGAGATTTTAGGATGTGTTTCTCCAGCTGTGATCTGTTTCCGTTAAACTCTGACATGTCTGATCTCATCTGTGTTGAAAGACCAATAGCAGTTTTATTGTAGGCTGATTGTTGGATGGATTCTTGAAGGTTCCTGCAGATTAGATCACTGAACACTGTAGTGATATTAGCTCCTCTGTAGTAGTTCTGAAACACACTGTAATACTGTGGTTTCTGTTTCTCCAGATAAATTTTTATATCATTTTTATCTGTGAACTCTTTGTGGCTCTTAATGATTCTGTTTTTAGCTTTATCACACACATGAAGACAGAGATCCAGAGTGAATTCCTTCTTCAGCCTAAACTTCTTGGTCTTATCTTGAAATTCCTGAACTTTCTTTGTAATCAGATCTGTTAGCTCCTGAATGTAACTGTCTCTGTATCCGTGCCTTCTGATTTTGTTACAAGTCACGTCAATACAATGATTGGTTTCCTGAAAAATATTGAGGGTCAGATTCCTAACTGCATTTTGGTCTTGTACACTGAAATCATGTTTGTTTTTTTTAAACTTTGAAACAAAATATTCCATAGAGTTCTTGAACATGATTTTTTCTTCTCTCACATCTGATATATTTGTGCTGCCTCTGTCGTTAGAATCTGCTTTAGACTTATTTAAAATAATGTAACATGAAAAATCTCTCCGGTTGTCAATGTGTTTGTACTGTTCCAGAGATGCATGGTTCTGTAAAGTCTGATTATCACCTTGAAATAAAATCTGCATCACATCATTCCGGAAATCAAACATTTTTATTGGTTTAGTGTCTCTGGTTACATCATCAACCAAATGCCTCCACATTGTATCAAATTCATGTTTAAGAGTTTGTTCATCAGTTTCATTGTGTTTTAGCTTTAATGCAAGCTCTTTACTAACATTGAAAAGTTTTTCATCATACTCCGTCTTCTTCTGTTCAAAAGTTTCTTGAGCTTTTTGTTGTTGAAGAAGGTCATCTAGATTTCTATCAGCATCTGAAACGAGATCCTCACAAAGCTCTTCAATTCTGTTTTTAGATCTCGTTATCCACTGTATTAAAATGTCTTTGTCTTTGTTCTCTTCAAAGTAAAGTTCCATTGATTTTTCCACTTCTTCTTTGGTGTTGCTAATTTCTTTATAAAGTTCTGCCTTTTCAATCTTTTTAACTTGTTTATTTTCGATCCTTGTGATCAGTTTCTCTTCAGTTTCTAACATGGCTTTTCTTATAGACCAGGTCCATTTTCCAAACTCAGTTTCCAGTTTTCTGTAGATGGCTATCTCCAGTGTGTTCCTGAAGCTGAAGACAAAGGTTTCATTGAGTAAAGCCTTCCACAGATTACTGATACGGGTTTTAAACTCTGAAAGTGTAAAACAATGAAGCTTTGAAGCTTTTCTGAAGATTTCCTCTTTTAACAGCTGAATATTCCTACTGTATAAAGGGTTTGGAGGGGCCATTGGTGGGCTGCCCTCCCAGAGCTGGGCAAAATAGTGTACATCATTCTGTATATCAAATTCAATGACATCACTAAAGCACTCAGCATCACTGTCTTCCTCTTTAGCAGCTAATTTTGTCATTTCATCCAACTTTTCCTGGAGGCGTTGTCTTCCCTCCATGGTTTTTTCTCCAGCTGTGATGTCTCCAACATTCTGATGAACAAACATACATCTGGGTTTCAGTCGGACCATCTTCATCCTCAGAAAAGCCTGAACGACGATCTGGAGGATGTCTTTCATCTCAGCATGATTTTCTCCAAAAATGTTAATCAAAGTCATATTTCCAAGACCAACAACAAATGTTGCGAGTTCATTATCATGATGGTGAGTGGATTTTCCTTCAAGTTCAAGAGCTCGAAGTCCTTCAGTATCTACAACTAGAATATAGTCAAAGTTCACTGTTCTCTTCATCTCCTCTGATACTCTGAGCAGCTGCATGAAGGCTCCTTTGGTACATCTTCCAGCACTGACAGCAAACTGGAGACCAAACATGGCATTCAGCATGGTGGATTTTCCAGAACTCTGAATCCCTAAAACTGACAGAACAAAGACTCTCTGATCTCCAACTTTCTTTATGAGTTCATCTAGAACTGCTGAAACCCAGATCAGAGGAACATGAGCAGCATCTCCATCCATCAGCTCCAATGGAAAACCAGACTGTAGGAGTTCTGCTGCGAGTTTGGGGAGAGAGGCCTTGAGTTCCTCATCAGAACCTCTTTGCTGTGTTGTTATTGACATGTAGGATTCATATATCTGACCCATCTCCCTGAAGATGTGCTCCAATCCAAACATTGATGCACTCAGCTTTTCTGAAACTTTCTGAAGTTCTTTTTGCTCCTCTGCAATTTTTGCTGTTTCTTTATGCTTTTTTTGAAGATCTAAGACTTTTGTCCACTTTTCATTGTATTCATGACGAAGAGCAGAAAGATCATCTGAAGTTAATTTTTCCAACAGAATTTCAATCCATTTTAAAAAGTATATCTTTTCATTTCCTGTTACTGATGTCAGTGTAAAGATGAATTTGTTCATTAGATCTGAGAGACCATGCTGAAGCTGCAGTTCACGAAGTCCTTTCATTTCACTTTGTATTTTACTCTTCTGAATTTCCAAATTATTTGCTTGAAGTCGATGTAAATCTTTGTTCCTTTGAGACCAGTCATGCCACAGTTTCCCCTGACAGGGCAGATGAACTACCTTTAGTTTAGAGATTTCATTTTTTTTAAGGGTCTCATTTGAAGCTTTTCTTCCACCGTTACATTCAGGATCATTTTCATCTGTTGTGATGTCATTATCTTTTGTCAGGTCTTCGAGTCTAAACTTAAACTCTGACTGTAGAATACACTCTTTGATAACATTCCTGAGATTCTCTGACACATCAGACTGATTTCTGTTTTTGAGACCAATTCCATACTTGCCTTTGCTAGTTCCACTGATATCTGATTCATCCTCAGTAAATAAACAGATGAGAGGTTTGGGGTCATTAAACAGCTTCTGGAGCATTTCTTCATTTTTTTTGTCTTCAGGATCTGATACCAGTACAACATTAACAGAAGACATTTTAGTCAGAACATCCAGTTGTTGTTTGTTAGTTTCTGCTGCAGCATCACCATGAAGATTACAGAAAGCTACACACTCAGGAAAGTTATCTGTTTTCTCCCCAGATGGACAGAACCAAGCAACCTCCACAACTCCATCCATTAGGACACGGTTTCTGATGCTACCAGAAGAGTGCCGATGGAAGAAGGTCTGATGTTTCTCATTGATCAAGCTGTTCATCAGCTGAGACTTGGATGAAAATACAGAACCAAACCTGAGGAAAGCCACCATTGGAGTTTGAGCTTCACAGACAGGTAGAGTTTTACTGATCATTTTACCGTTGGAGTCAGTGATCCTCCAGCTCTTCTTTATCTGTCTGAAGGTCCACAGAGGAAACTCTATCTCTCTGGTGAAGGGATTGGGTACCAGCAGAGGCAGAGCATATTGACACTGAGACAGTTTAGTCACTATGAGCTGTTTTAGGAAATGATCAGAGCAGTGCAACACCGCCATCTGAACATCCATGGGATGGAAAGATGATTTAAAATTTTCATGGTTTGTAGATTTTTTTCTTTTAGACAAAAACTCAGAAAAATCATATTTTTTCTTATCACCAGGACTCTGCTCAGAAGTAACTAAATCACCAGCAATGTCAATGTTAGTGTTTCTTGCTTTATAATTCAGCATTAACAATCTCTGTAGAAATGTCTGAACTAAATCTTGTTTTTCACAAGATTCTTTACAGGAGAGGGACTGATCTGATATCTGAAGAACATCTGATGTTTTTATTTTATTAAACCTCTCAAGATTTAGACTTTTAAATAGTTGCTCTATTTTTCCAATTTCTTCTGCCAGTTCATAGTTTGACTTCTTTTCCTGTAAAACAGAATTTAATTCATTGCTTAAAATAAATGTAATTTATCAAGATCTGGTTGAACTTAAATTTAAATATCATAGAAAATAGATCATCTTTAATTAAAAATGGGCGGCACGGTGGCTTAGTGGTTTAGCACGTTCTCCTCTCAGCACTAGGGATTCCCGGTTCAAATCCCCATCTGGGTGGAGTTTCCATGTTCTCCCCGTGTCTGCGTGGGTTTCCTCCGGGTTCTCCGGTTTCCTCCCACAGTCAAAAACATGGATCAAGTTAATTGAATTCTACAAATTGCCCAGTTTAGAGTGTGTCTGTGTGAGTGAGTGTGTGTCCAGCGATGGATTGGCGCCCTGTCCTGGGTCTATCTGCCCAGCGCCCGAAACGTTCTCCCCTGGATGGGCATGGGGAACCCCACCGCGACCCTAATAGAGGATAAGCGGGAGATAATGAATGAATGAATAATTCAAAATGACAAATATTTACCTTTATGCACTTAGGATTGCAATCATCTGTAAATAAAATTTTTTTATTTTATATATATAAAATGTAATGTAATTTATATATATGCAGGTTCACAAAACACTTGATTTTATTTTAGTTACAAAAAGGTATTGTTTTAGGATATCACTACTGTGCTTAGTGCTTTGCAAATCTATCTACTATTCACATTATATTCATTACATTATACTTTATGAATAAGGAAGGTTGTCCAGATTCTTTTGATCGTGCTATGTATAGAAATGTGGCAAACGCAATGTAATCATGCATCATATTGTTAAATGGAGAGGGAGGCAGGAGATTGGTGGTGGTAAACATACAGCCCTGGAAAGTAATTGTTTACATGAGTGTCTACAAAAATCCTAAAAACTAAACGAACAATAAACCCATGACCTTGCTTTTTAGCAATTGGCACCTTTTGTCTTG
>JAFMOD010000623.1:374393-419468 GCA_019802435.1 Corydoras maculifer
AATATATAATACATAATGACTTTTTAACTTTCAGTGTTTGCTTTTTGAGAACAGACAGACGTTCTCTGGCACCTGTGACTGTAGCGTCAGTGTAACCTCACGTGCTGAAGCATGTTGATGGCCAAACGTTTTTTTTTTTCCTTCAGGGCAACATTTTAAAATTCCAGGCACTGAATCAAAACATGAAAATAGAAATCCACCTGTCGCTCGAGGTTACTTCTGATCATCGAGATCAGATTGGGGCTCTGAAATCTACCTGCTATAATCGTGTGGAAGATTAATGGAGCTTTAAGCTCCTGCAGCGCTGCACATGGCTGCTTTGGTTCCTGATAACTCTGCATGTGCATCCTGGAACATGCTCGTCCACCCTAAATGTTCCCAACAAGGACAGAAGACCGAGTGTAACCAGGACCTTTTGTTTTGTACAAACTATAACTTATATACTATCCATCCATCCATCATCTTCCGCTTCATCCTCTATTAGGATGGGGAGAACGTTTTGGTCGCTGGGCAGATACGCCAATCTATCACTGGACACACACTCACTCACACAGACGCACTCTATATGGGGCAATTTGGAGAATTCAATTGACTTGATCCATGTTTTTGGACGGTGGGAGGAAACCCACGCGGACGCGGGGAGAACATGGAAATTCCACCCAGATGGGGATTCGAACCGGGAATCCCCAGCACTGAGAGGAGAACCTAATAAACCACCGTGCCGCCCTTAATTTCTGTACTATATAATTTATATACAAACTATAATATAATTAATGTTCTGCTTATATAATGGAAGATGTTCACTTATAAAATATTAGTATTATTTTGGGCAGAATACTATAAAGTACTAAAAGTGCAGTACAGAACATTTGGAGAGTATAATACTGTATGAAATTGGATGTAGTATGATTTGTTAACTAGTCTTGAACAGTTTGTTATATTGTTTAATGATTTCACAGCATAGTTTAGTATATATTACTTCATAGTATTATGGAACAACAATTACCTCTAATTAACGTCCATCACCGTCAGCTCCGCCTTTGCCCCTCTACAGTTCCACACTCCTGCCACATGGATGAATGAATGATGCAAACAATGATTCATTCATTCATTATCTCCCGCTTATCCTCTATTAGGGTCGCGGTGGGGTTCCCCATGCCCATCCAGGGGAGAACGTCTCGGGCGCTGGGCAGATAGACCCAGGACAGGGCGCCAATCCATCGCTGGGCACACACACACACAGACACACTCTATAGGGGCAATTTTGAGAATTCAATTAACTTGTTCCATGTTTTTGGACTGTGGGAGGAAACCGGAGAACCCGGAGGAAACCCACGCAGACACGGGGAGAACATGGAAACTCCACCCAGATGGGGATTCGAACCGGGAATCCCTAGTGATGAGAGGAGAACATGCTAAACACTAAGCCACCGTGCCGCCGCAAACAATGATACGAGCCGAAATGTTTTGTCTGTGATGGGCTGGTAACCTGTCCAGTGTGTTTTTGCACCTTTCTGGGTATAAGTGCTGGGATAGGGTCCAGCTCTTCCCACCCCTTTGCTCAGAATAAGGGGTTGGCAGATGATTTTAACTAGTCCACCTGAAAATCTTCCCAGCCGGAAGTATGGATGTGTTTGTAGCTGCAGGGAGAAGCCTATAACTCCATGACCATCCCAAAAATCTTGGCAGTTATAGTCACTTGGTAAGCCATCAAGGTTACCCAAATCTACCAGTGTGGGCCCTTAAGTAAGGCCCTTAACCCTTATTGCTCTAGAGTTGACGTACCATCAAGTTTAGATACATGTACTATAGATATGGATGTTCGGTCAATTAACCAGATGCCCAAACGAGTTAGCAGCATGTTTACCACCCAGGAGAACAACCCAAATCCTCTCTGTATGACGTATGCACCTTCTGTGTCTGTCCTGTGGAGGGCCAACTTCTTCTCTGTCCCGTTTCAGGTGAAGTCTGTCATCAATCTTCTCTTTGCCGCCTACACAGGGGACATGTCGGCACTCAGACGGTACGAGCTACAGAGATCATCCCTTAGTTCGCTGTAGATCTCCTCAGAGCATCATATTTACATCCTGGCATGTTCCTAAAGCTTTGATCCTGTCTTCTGTCCATCCAGGTTCGCGCTGTCCTCGATGGACATGGAGCAAAGGGACTACGACTCCAGGACTGCACTTCATGTGGCAGCTGCTGAAGGTACATCGCTTACACCAGGGGTTCTCAGCGGATCTTAGCCCGTGACCCTCATCTGATGAGGGGGGGGTTCCCCATGCCCATCCAGGAGAGAATGTTTCAGGCACTGGGCAGATACACCCAGGAGAGGGCGCCAATCTATCACTGAATATACACTCACTCAGACGTACTGTATATGGGGCAATTTGGAGAATTCAATTTACCTTAATCCATGTTTTGGACTGTGGGAGGAAACCAGAGAACCCGGAGGAAACCCACGGGGACACGGCGAGAATATGCAAACTCCACCCAGATTGGGATTCGAACTGGGAACTGCCTTATAGAAAGCAAACCAAACAAATTCAGCTTTCTCGGGGTTCTGTTGTCTGTCTGCCTCATGGTGATCTTCATACCTTACATTTAAATCCTGAACCATGGATGGTCATACAGCGCCCCCTGGCGCAATTAAGGTTAAGGATAATCTCTCAAGGACTCATGGTAATTTAAGTGCACCTGGGATTTGAACCCACAACCTTTAGATTGCTTGTCCATCAACCTAACCATTGAGAGGGCTATCACACTCTCTGAGTAAGGAGGGTGTATCATCAAAAGTGCTGAATCATTTAGGATTCAGATTAAATTAATTTAAATTAATAAAATCTGGTAACTACAACATGATTATGATTTATAATTATAATCAGCAGGCCGTCATGTGTGTGGATTTGTTCAGATGTTTTTATCATTGTATCATTAAAAACACTGTACATCTGAAGTTGTTGGTCTCAGATATGTCCGATTGTCTTTGTGTTTGAAGGTCACATTGATGTTGTGCGTTTCCTGCTGGACGCCTGCAAGGTGAACCCGGTCCCCAAGGACAGGTATGGAACCGTTTACCTCTAATTCTCTTTAGTTTAAAAAAAAAAACATAAATATGCCTGAATATGACCTTTAACAAAAACACAATAAAATCCATTTATAGTTTATTTTCCCCTGAAATTTATTTAACAGGCGAAAGACCAATATTTTAATATCTGTATTTAAAGTATACATTTATATAAATAATAAAGTAGCCTTAATATAGTGTTGTTAAATTAGCTGTCTCTCTCTCTCTCTCTTTCTCTCTTTAATTTTTTCATTCATTCATTATCTCTCGCTTTGTCCTCTAATAGGGTCGCGGTGGGGTTCCCCATGCCCATCCAGGGGAGAACGTTTCGGGCGCTGGGCAGATAGACCCAGGACAGGGCGCCAATCCATCGCTGGGCACACACTTACTCACACACACACTCTTTTTGGGGCAATTTGAAGAACTCAATTGACTTGATCCATGTTTTTGGACTGTGGGAGGAAACCGGAGAACCCAGAGGAAACCCACGCGGACACGGGGAGAACATGGAAACTCCACCCAGATGGGGATTTAAACCGGGAATCCCTAGTGCTGAGAGGCGAACGTGCTAACCACTAAGCCACCGTTCCGTCCCTCTTTAATTTTCTGTATTTTTATTAATTTTTTTATGATTAGAAGCCCTGTAAAGGTCCATGTCCATATATGGAGGTGATTTTTGTGTAAAATATGAACATAACTAACAAAATGACATCACAGCTCCATTGGTTCACCACACTATGAACCTGTCCATGGCAATAGTAACTTATTGTTGTGTGTGTGTGTATATATATATATATATATATGTATGTATATACTGCCATTTTTAATATCACTCATTATTTTTTATTTGATTAATGCAATATTTCACCTTAATTGCATGTATTGCATTTTTCTTTAATTTTTTTGGTTATTATATTACTACTGGACTGTTTTTAGAATTATGTAGATGCTACTGGCTGCTAAATTTACTATGTAATTAATAGTCATCCGTCCATCCATTCACCCAGGGCTTAAAGAGCATGCAGAACAAGCAGCATTTTTATTTAGGTCCATAAGGGAGATCAGTAAAATAAAGTAGTGCCTGCAGCTCACAGCGGTCTAAAGAACACAATTATGTGAGACATGGAGGCTGCATCGTAATTGCATGTTAACTCCAGATGAATCACGGGATTAAGATGAGAACGGGAAAAAAAATGTGTTTGTTTTACAATAGCAGTAGTGTTATGGTGGTGCTGTTACCTGCTCCATCACCTACCCTTTGTATCGTGGTGGATGACTGATGCAGCTAAAAAAGCTTAATGAAAAAGCCTTTATTCTGCATTATGGGTTAAACAGATCGCTCAAAGATCCCTGAACTGTTATTCAACATATCCAGATGTTCACATGAGGAGGATCTGGATATGTCGAGGTCACTGACTCTTCTGAACTCCTCAGGTGGGGAAACACACCTCTGGACGAGGCTATGCATTTTGGACATCATGAACTGGTGACTCTCCTCCAAGATTTTCAAAACGGATACAACCCTTTAGAGAAATCCGCGGATAAA
Source organism: Corydoras maculifer (assembly GCA_019802435.1). Lineage (NCBI taxonomy): Eukaryota > Metazoa > Chordata > Actinopteri > Siluriformes > Callichthyidae > Corydoras > Corydoras maculifer. The sequence continues at coordinate 379,007 of JAFMOD010000623.1, forward strand.
GAGAACGCCAGCAAGAACCTGGATGGTATGCTGGACTCCTAAACACAGACTGCCCCCTGTGGTTACTGTTCGTGTGACTGTGCGGCTCCGTGTGAGATATATACAGTATTTAATTTTGATTTCATGGTTTGTACCCGTGCTGTATTTCCACGTTTACCAAACGAAAGATGATCTGCACTCTGACCCTCAGAGAGTCAAAGCACAAGGGTCAGTCATGGTACTGCACCCGGGAGCAATAAGAGTTAGGGGCCTTGCTCAGGGGCCCACACTGTTTGAGCTCCCACGCCCTCATTTAAAAACGCTCTACATCACTGAACCTTCATCCAAGTAGGGCTTCAGTCTGATTGATGATGCTCCATTTTTCTTCATTTTTCCCACTAGGGGGCAACATAGCGGATTTTTGTTCTCTACCTGAACCTGTGCTATGGTCAGCCACGCCAACCATCTGCATGTCCTCATTATATCTATTAACCTCCTCTTTGTTTTACATGAGGTCATTTTGCAGACACTTTTATCCTACGCAATTTACAAGAGCACCACCGGAATGGTTGTGGTCAGCCATGATACTGCATCCTGGAGCAACGAGGGTTAAGAGTCCTGCTCAAAAGGCCCACGTTTGTAACTCGGTGGACTTGAGAATGAGACCCCCGGCCTTCAGATGTAAAGCCCAACAATGTAACCATTGAGCTACCACTCCCCTGTCCTTCCTCCTTCCCCCGTTATGGTGGCTCCATCCTCATCATCCGTCTGTTGACAAAAATATCCTCCTTCCTTTGTCCCGTCTCTCTAATAAACTCATTCCTAATCTTGTCATGGCTACCATCTCGGAACAGAGTTTTTGGAGGGTGTTGACTGCAGAGGCGGTGCTGTATGGACGAACATCCACCTCATGCAACAATACAACGCCCTTAAAGAGCAGCCCTCTGTGTTTGGTTCAAATTTTTGGCAACATCTCCACAGTGAGACTGTAATGCACTTCACCTGTATGCTTAATGTTGCCACCAGGGGCAGACGTTGACAGGCGTTCCACTCTTTACTTAGAACCTCACTAATAAATAAATACAGAATTCGTTCCATAGTGTGCACAAACTTTTAAATGTCCATCAACCCTCGGCGGAGTAAGCCCATCACTGCGCCCTGCTCTTCTTTCATGCAAAACACAAGTGGAACAGCCATTTTTTAAAGCACCCCAGTCCCAAACTACACACCATTGATGGGGAGACAGCGACCTCTATGGCAGGAGCCGATCTGTCAGTGCTGCGAACAGAATTTTAGAATTGAATTGGAGTGCAGATCGTTTTTTTGACCCTTGTATCTCATGGTTTTTGATGTTGTGACGTGGTGGTTATTATGACCATTTAATCAGCTTTTTAGGGAAAAGTTGCACAATGAATGTAATTTGAAGCAATGATCAGGACAGAATGTAGACTTTCATCCCAAAGGCCTTTGAAACATCATTACACTGATCATGTGACGACGATGTTTTTCAACCTCAGCTTTACTGTTCGATTGTTTTAAACTTGTTTCAGCTCCTCTGACTGTCCACCATTTTATTTATATTATTTATATTATTTTAAGAATGTTTATCTCCTTGTTTATACCCTTATTGTTCATCTTATCAGCCCCATACAGATAGACATTGTAGTTTTACAGTTCCATTCTGTAGTCCAGCTGTTTCTTTACACACTCTGTTGTCCCATGGACAGAGCAGGTGTTATTAGGGTGGTGGGTAATGCTGAGTACTGCTGTGACACTGAAATGGTGGTGCAGGTATGTTAGTGTGTGGTGTTCTGCTGGACTAAGAATTAGAGGATGAAGACCACAAACTAGAACCACAAGGTGGGGCAGTAAGGTGGAGGTGTGTAACAGAGTATGGATACAGGGTTTAACACACACCAACACCTGTAATATCACCTCAGTACCAAGCATCATCCACCACCCTAATAACACCTGATATTCTCTGATAATCATGTGTTATTAGGGTGGTGGATGATGCTGAGTACTGCAATGATATTGACATGTTGGTGCAGGTGTGTTAGTGTGTGTTGTGCTGCTAGAATTTGAACCCTGTATCCACTCACTATACACTCTATTACACACCTCCACCTTACTGCGCCACCTTGTGGATGTAGAATCAAAGACAGTAGGTCATCTTGTTACTGCACAGTTTGTGTTCATCCTCTAATCCTCCATCAGTAATCACGGTATGATGGTGGAGGATTCTTCGCACAGCAGCACAGCACACACTAACATACCTGCACCACCATGCCAGTGTCACTGCAGTACTGAGCATCATCCACCACCCTAATAATAAGTAATAATAATAAAAAACCCATAAGTATCCCAAATTGCAGATGTCACACTGCAGGTTTTACACAATTTTAGTGAAAGTCAACCTACATTTAAAAATAATCTTTAATCTGATATATATTATAATTACATTTTTATATCCGTCGCCAGTTGCCAACTAAATTTCTTACGTGACACCAGTTTTAACCTTTAATTGTTATTATAATATGCAAAAAAACTTAATATTAAAAGACTCTTATTGAGTCGCGTCACAATTTTCTCATCTCTAACCTGCGCCCTCTGCAATTCTCTTACCGCCCACTAGACGGCCCCAGTTCCCCACCTCCGTTGTAAATGAAGGCGCCTGTATGGTCGATTGAACTGATCAACTGGACGATGCAGGTTATAAAGTGTGTTTTTAACTGCAGGTTGACTCGAGCGTTTGAATGCAACTCGAAAATGTTTGTAAAAGTCGGACGGCGTCGCGTTTTTCACGCTGTTCCGATCGCCGGAGCTTCCTGACGTTTGTGTGAACAAAGCGTTTAAAGAGGTTTGAGTGTCTCTGTGGTGAAGATGGTTCTGTAACTCAGAGGTGGAGGACTGATGGAGGTGAAGATACTCAGGAAGGTCAGCACTACATCACACTGAGTTATAGTGATGGTGTATTCAACTGTGAATAGTTACCCAGAGAGCGACACACAGTGGTGAACAACGTTTACTACACTGATGGAAAGGTGAGAAATAAATCCTCTATTGCTAATAAAAGTCCTGGTTTGGATCCTCTGACTGATATATTATGATATGTGACCTCATTAGAATGGAAATAGCATGTTACTGGTGTAGCTGGTGGTGGAGTGTGTCTTAAGTTCAAGTGATTTATTTCTGTCGCGCTTTTTACAACAGTACGTCGTCACAAAGCAGCTTTACAGAATGAAAAGCCTTTAAACCCCCAAAGAGCAAGCTGAAGCGACAGTGGCAAGAAAAAACTCCCTGTTATGTTGTTATTCAAGGAAGAAACCTTGGGAGGACCAAGACTCAGTGGGGGACTCGTCCTCCTTGAGCGGCCAGCAGCAACAACAATGTAGGACAGACATGTAGAGATATTTAACAAATGGAAAAACTGGAAAACTATATGTGAGTCCATTGAGGGGGCGTCCTGCAGGACCGCCAGTCCAATTAATATTCATGTTCCATCCAGTGTTCGTCGGCAGACTCGTGGATGACTCTGGGTGGAGTTTGCATGTTCTCCCCGTGTCTATGTGGGTTTTCTATGGGTTCTCTGGTTTCCCCCCCAAAGTCCAAGAACATGGGTTCAATTTAAATTCAATGCCAAAGCACCTGAAACGTTCTGCCCTGGATGGGCATGGGAAACAACCCCACCCTCCCCCGAAACACCTAGTAGAGGATAAAGCGCAAGATGCTGAATGAATTAATAAACTAATTACGTTCAGCTTTAAGATTCCAGTTTATATTTGGATTCAAGGTGAATGTTCAGGTTTCGTGATCGGATTTACAGATCGGTTTTGAGTTTAGGTTTAAAATTCAGAGTTGATGTTTAGGCTCCAAGTTCAGAGTTAAAGCATCAGGGTTCGAATTTAGGCTTCAGATTCAGGGTAACTGCGTTACGTTTGAGGCTCTAGAATCAGCTTCAGGGTTCAAAGTAAAAACCTGTAAGATTTGTTCTTGAAGCAATAAGAAACAGGAGCTGTTGTTGTTATTGAATATAGTTTATTAAATAAAGCTCTGCAGGTCCTCGTCGTGCAGAAAAAAAAATACATTTCACAGTAAAGACATTTTCCTAAATTCACCTCGGTTTCATTTAGAATAAACAACACTTAATAGAAGAAGCTCTGAAGTCCCAGCTTTGGCTCTGTGAGTTAATAGAGTTCACTGTGATGCAGGTGATGAGTGAATGATGAAGATGAGGAAGATGACGGAGGTGGAGCATGGATGCTGGTATGTCTCTCAGCGGGGTTTAGTGTTAATATGGTAAGGAATCGAACTGAGGAGAGAAAAGAAAACACAAAATCACATAGTGCCAACAAACCTGCCACCAAATCAAGCTTAAGTATTTATTCAGGATATTTAATAAATTTATTGATAACAATGGCATCTTCGGGGCAGTATTTATTCTTTTATTAAGTATTTTAGACAATCAAGATTTATAACAAAATGTGTTGTTTGTTAAAGATAAAACTTGTGAGGTGAAATGCCTGAGATTGAGATGAATTGGAATGTCAACTATAATACAAGCCTTGTAACAAGTTTAAATGTAATTTTATTTTAAAGGTTCCTCTGTAGGTTCGAATAACAAACAGAATCTTAAGCAAAAGTTTCTAAGACATTCATTCATTCATTATCTCCCGCTTTATCCTCTATTAGGGTCGCGGTGGGGTTCCCCATGCCCATCCAGGGGAGAACATCTCGGGCACTGGGCAGATACACCCAGGACAGGGCGCCAATCCATCGCTGGGCACACACTCACTCACACAGACACACTCTATATGGGGCAATTTTGAGAATTCAATTAACTTGATCCATGTTTTTGGACTGTGGGAGGAAACCGGAGAACCCGGAGGAAACCCACGCAGACACGGGGAGGACATGGAAACTCCACCCAGATGGGGATTCAAACCGGGAATCCCTAGTGCTGAGAAAAGAACATGCTAAACCACTAAGCCACCGTGCCGCCCGTTTCTAAGATAAAATAAGTAAATTGATTCTCCACGGAAAACAAACTACGGAACTTTTTAAATAAAAAAGTTAACATTTATTAACTGAGATTAATTAAATAATTAAACGCACTATATATCTCTTACTTGTGAGTTGTGTTAAATAATAGCATGTAATAATAGCATTATATTATTATATATACAATAATAGCATTATATTATTATTATTATATTTTATGTTTTATTCCTCAATAAGTTTATTTCTGCTTTAAATGCAGGTTATATTGATTCAGAGATAAATGTCCTGTTTAAATAAATAATAATTTAAATTAAATAATTAAAGAATATTATATTTAAATATCAACTCTGAGCTTCAATGTGAGATGAGAGCAGAACAAACTGAAACTCATGGCCAAAAAAAAAAAAGTCAAAAACTGAGAAAAAATAAACAGAAATCAAGAAAATAATGAACATGAAACAATTATTTTAAGATTTCCTGAAATCAGAGAAAAACTTTTTTTTATTATTAATACATTTTTTAAAATAAGAAATCTATTCAGGTCCAGATTTTTTTTTTTACTTGTCAGCATTTAAATTTTTGCAGTGTACATAAAGCTCTATCTGTGTCTGTCTCTCAGTCTGTCTCTCAGTCTGTCTCTCAGTCTGTCTCCCAGTCTGTCTCTCAGTGGGGGGGGGGGGGGGGGGGGGGGGGGGGGGGGGGGGGGGGGGGGGGGGGGGGGGGGGGGGGGGGGGGGGGGGGGGGGGGGGGGGGGGGGGGGGGGGGGGGCAGTCTGTCTCTCAGTCTGTCTCTCAGTCTCCCAGTCTCCCTGTCTGTCTCTCAGTCTCCCTGTCTGTCTCCCAGTCTGTCTCTCAGTCTCCCTGTCTGTCTCTCAGTCTCCCTGTCTGTCTCTCAGTCTGTCTCTCAGTCTGTCTCCCTGTCTGTCTCTGTCAGTCTGTCTCTGTCTGTCTGTCTCTCAGTCTCCCAGTCTGTCTCTCAGTCTGTCTGTCTCTGTCAGTCTGTCTCTGTCTGTCTGTCTCTCAGTCTCTCTGTCTGTCTCCCAGTCTGTCTGTCTCTCAGTCTCCCAGTCTGTCTCTCAGTCTGTCTGTCTCTCAGTCTCCCAGTCTGTCTCTCAGTCTGTCTCCCAGTCTTTCAGTCTGTCTGTATCTTAGTCTGTCTGTCTGTCTCTGTCTGTCTGTCTGTCTGTCTCTGTCTGTATCTTAGTCTGTCTGTCTCTGTCTGTCTGTCTCTGTCTGTCTGTCTGTCTTTCTCTGTCTGTCTTTCTCTGTCTGTCTGTCTCTGTCTGTATCTTAGTCTGTCTGTCTGTCTGTATCTTAGTCTGTCTGTCTCTGTCTGTCTCTGTCTGTCTGTCTCTGTCTGTATCTTAGTCTGTCTGTCTCTGTCTGTCTGTATCTTAGTCTGTCTGTCTCTGTCTGTCTGTCTCTGAGTCTTGTCTGTCTCTTCAGAGATCGTCATGACAAATCAAAGTCTCGACTCAGAGCTGAGGACGAGGTTTGGCTTCAGACGGCATCCATCGCTGATGCATTTGAGCTTCATCCTCTGCGTGTTTAAAAAAAAAAAAAAAAAAAAAAAAAACTCTAATTACATAACAAAATATAATTAGTTACACAGTAATAAATTTTTAGTAATGTTATATTAAAGCTGAAGGTTTCAAAAGCAACAGAAGTAAAACAGTTCTGCATCAAAATGTATTTATTATTTCTTTCACTAACATAAATGTAACGCTCATTCGTTTGTTAATGAACTAAAACGTAAATCTGAAGTTAATTAAACATAAAACACTCATTATCTTTAGCTTAATCGCCTACAAGGGTCTTGGGTGGGAGTGGAGGGGGTGGAGGGGGTTCCTCACGCACATCCAGTGGAGAAAGTTTTAGGTGCTGGGCAGATACACCCAGGAGAGGGCGCCAATCCATCACTGGACACACTCTCACTCACACATACTGACCATTCATTCATTATCTTCCACTTCATCCTCTATTAGGGTCGTGGGGGGGGTTCCCCATGCCCATCCAGGGGAGAACGTTTCACGCGCTGGGAAGATACATCCAGGACAGGGTGCCAATCTATCGCTGGGCACACACTCACACTCACACACACACACACACTATATGGGGCAATTTGGAGAACTCAATTGACTTGATCCATGTTTTTGGACTGTGGGAGAAAACCGGAGAACCCGGAGGAAACCCACACGGACACGGGAAGAACATGGAAACTCCATCCAGATGGGGATTTGAACCGGGAATCCCTAGAGCTGAGAGGAGAACATGTTAAACACTAAACCACCGTGCCGCCCCATATACTGACTATATAGAGCCAATTTAGAAGAGTCTATTTACCTAGAATACTTGATCTTGGACTGTGGGATGAAACCCACGTGGACCCGGGGAGAACATGCAAACTCCACCCAGATGCTGAGAGGAGAACACGCTACACCACCGTGCCACCCTTCAACAGGAATCATTTTCTTATATTTGTTTTAATATTCATTCATTATCTCACACTTTATCCTCTATTAGGGTTTATCCTCTATTAGGGAAGGGGGGGGGGGGCATCCAGGGGAGAACGTTTCGGGCGCTGGGCAGATAGACCCAGGACAGGACACCAATCTATCACTGCAGACACACACTCACTCACACAGACACACTATATGGGGCAATTTGGAGAACTCAATTAACTTGATCCATGTTTTTGGACTGTGGAAGGAAACCGGAGAACCCGGAGGAGACCCACGTGGAAACGGGGAGAACATGGAAACTCCACCCAGATGGGGATTCGAACCCGGGAATCCCTAGTGCTGAGAGGAGAACATGTCAAACCACTAAGCCCCTTGTTTTAATATAATATTAATAAAACACTGCGCGGTCAGAGCGTCAGGATGGAGAGGGATCTCTTAAGCCCCGAATTCACATGTTTTTATGTCTCATTGCCGCAGACGTTTAAAAATCAAACCTTCTGAATGACTCCCTGCTTCCAGATTTGTAGAAAACAGTTTGGGGAAGGTCTTTCCGTGCTTACAGGAAGGTCCAAAAAGACATGGTTGGGTCAGTTTGGTGTGGACGAACTCGATTAAACTTTTGGGATGATCTTGGATAGAGATTGTGACTTGGGTCCTCTTGCTCAACATCGGTGTCTGACCTTACAAATGCTCCAGAATAATGTATAACGCCTTTAGAATTCCATAAAGACAGCTGGAGCTGCCAAAAAAGAGACCGCGAAGACTGTGAATATGCCGTCCTGGAAGCTCCTGTAGATGTCCCGATGGGCTCCCAATGCTTCCATATACTGTAACTCTCGGTATGATGTCACGTCATGATGATGTCACTCTGAACTCAGCCAGTCCCTGAGACAGACGAGCCGACCGAGGATCTCGGGAGACGAGTCGTCTCGCCGGTCTTTTTCGTCCGAGCGTGTGAAGAGCTTCTCGCAGGGGACCAGGTATTTCGGGGCTATGGTTGCGAGCCTGCCGTGGGCCCCGGCATGCTGTGACCACCAGCGTAGGGGACACTCCTCGATAGCGATGAGGGGCTCTGCTTGGTATCAGGGTCGCGCACGTCTCAAAGGTCTCCTCTGGATCAGAATCCGAATCGGATTCCGACGCCACCGTGAGGGCGGCTCGTTTCTTGGGCGGCTCCGACGTGCCCGTCTCCGTGGGTTGGTGGAGCAGTTTGTCTTCTCTCAGCATGCCGGTGACCGTGGCCCACACCTCGGCCCGCTCGGCTCTGTGGAGGCACTTCAGGTCCTTGAACCCGGGGTCCAGAGCCGGGGCGATCTTCAGCCACGCCGTGCTGGGGTTGCTTCCCTTCGGTTTCTCCAGCTCTGAGGTCATGTCCACTTTGAACTTGACCACGGCCCGAGATCTTCATCAGCTGAGTGAGATGGCACAAAGCTGGAAGCACCACGGAGCAAGAAACGAAGGTTCCTCCTCCCAGGAGCTCAGTCACGTACCTTTAATTAAAAAAAGAGATTCAGCATCATCAGCGGATCACATGGTACGTTTGAGTAATTATCACTGGCCAATAAATAAGCAATATTTATCAGTGTAAATATTATAATGTATAAATAGGGCGGCGGCACGGTGGCTCAGTGGTTTAGCACGTTCGCCTCTCAGCGCTAGGGATTCCCGGTTCGAATCCCCATCTGGGTGGAGTTTCCATGTTCTCCCTGTGTCAGCGTGGGTTTCCTCCGGGTTCTCCGGTTTCCTCCCACAGTCCAAAAACATGGATCAAGTTAATTGAATTCTCAAAATTGCCCCATATAGAGTGTGTCTGTGTGAGTGAGTGTGTGCCCAGCGATGGATTGGCGCCCTGTCCTGGGTCTATCTGCCCAGCACCCGAGACGTTCTCCCCTGGATGGGCATGGGAAACCCCCCCACCGCGACCCTAATAGAGGATAAGCGGGAGATAATGAATGAAAATGAATAAATAGGGCGGCACGGTGGCTCAGTGGTTTAGCATGTTCTCCTCTCAGCGCTAAGGATTCCCGGTTCGAATCCCCATCTGGGTGGAGTTTTCATGTCCTCCCCGTGTCCGCGTGGGTTTCCTCTGGGTTCTCCAGAGTCCAAAAACATAGATCAAGGTCAATTGAATTCTTCCAATGGCCCCATATAGAGTGTGTATGAGTGAGAGAGTGTGTGTCCAGTGATAGATTGCCCCCCCCTGTCCTGGGTGTATCTGCCCAGCGCCCGAAACATTCTCCTCTGGATGGGCATGGGGAACCCCCCCCCCCCCCAATAGAGGATAAAGTGGGAGATAATGGATGGATGGACTTGTTGGTGAACATAAGCTTTAGTTGTTTTATTTAAAGTCTGTTAAAATTGAGATAACAATTCGGAGTAGACGTAAACTACGACGATGCCAAACTTGGGTCAACATGTGGTTTACAGGTCACGTTGTCGTTTCACGCAGTCACTGCTGATGTGACGTTTTATTTAAATAGTCTTACATTTATTTAAAAAGGTAAATAATAATAATAACAAATATTCTGTTGGTTTTTGTTCTTCGCAGCGAAAAAACGTAAGATTTGCACCAAAATAAAATCTCAGCTGGATAGAGAAATTCATTAGAATTAATGCCAACTCATTATCATAAAGTACAAATCATTAGTGGAACCAGTGTCTCATTATGATGGTGGTACTAACTTTATAGAATTAGTCTGATTAGGTTTTAATGAGTTATGTTAATGTTCTTTTAGTGCGTGCAATTAATCACATTGGATTTAAGTAATTATTATGAAAATGAAACGTGTGATAAAACATAAGGAATTAATTATTCATGATCAGAATGTAATTGGTTCCCTCCCACAGTCCATAATCATGGATTTAAGGTGAATTGGCTGCCGTATCTAAATTGTCCCCATATAGAGTGTGTCTGTGTGAGTAAGTGATGGATTGCCCCCCTGTCCTGGGTGTATCTGCCCCCCCCTCCCCCCATGCACCCTTGTTTGGGCATGGGGAACCCCTGACCCAACCCCAATAACCATAGTAGGGAATAAAGTGGTCAAAATAATTAGTAAATGTTTTAATCACATTACATTTAAGTAGCTGTTATTATGGATAATATTGATCCATCACATTAATGATAATTAATGTGATAATAATATAATAAGAAATTACGTAAAAAGTTTTAATTATCCGTCCATTATCTTCCGCTTTATCCTCTATTAGGGTTGCGGGGAAGGGGGGGGGGGGGGGTTCCCCCATGTTCATCCAGGGGAGAACGTTTCAGGCGCTGGGCAGATACACCCAGGACAGGGGGGCGATCTATCACTGGACACTCACACAAACACACTCCATATGGGGCAATTTGGAAAATTCAATTGTTTTTGGACTGTGGGAGAAAAACCGGAGGAAACCCACTCGGACATGGGGAGGACATGCAAACTCCACCCAGATTAGTAATTATTTTTTAATTACATTCTGAGTTTTAATAGAACTTTGCTGAAAACTGATTTTTGATCATCAGAAAGAACGGTAATTATATCTGGTAATTAAACTCGGTTGTAGTTCCTCATGATTACCTGCAGGGTTCCAGCAGCATCTCCAGGTTCTGCACCTGCTCCAGCTCCTCCTTCGTTAGCGTGATCACCTCGTTTCGTTCTGACTCCAGAGCTTTTCTCATTGGCTCTTGGTTTCTGTAAACGTTCTCCAGCGTTGAGTTTCATTGGGTTTCCGTCTCTTGTTTTGGGGTCAGTCCTGCGACGTGTCTGGCGAGCCCTTGGCATTTGGTCAGGACGCCGTGATGGCACTCTGCAGCCGGTGCGCCGTGCAGACAAGGTGCTCAAACGGCGGCGCGGTGGCGGCCGTCCATGCCACGTGCCGTCCGTACCACACATTGCCATTTTCTTTTATACGTTCCATCATTTAGCCACGTGCACAAAACGCTGCCGCCACGGGTCGCCGTCCGGCCGCCCCTCTGTCCCGCACACGTCCAGCACGCGAGAACGAAACCGCATGGTTTAAATAGCAAGGCTGCATGTGAACATATCTACCCTGATGGGTGTATTAGTTTCGAAATATGAATATTTAAATTATTGAATAATATATTATCTTCAGCTTAATCCTCTACTAGGGTCGTGTGGGGTGGGGTGGGGTGGGTGGGGTGTCCCCTATGCCCATCCAGGGGAGAACGTTTCGGGCGCTGGGCAGATACACCCAGGACAGGACGCCAATCTATCACTGGACACACACCCTCTCACACAGACCCATAAACACACACTATATGGGGCAATTTGGAGCATTCAGTTTACCTTGAATCCATCAAGTCGTGACCCGCCCGGAAGCTGCGTCGCTAAAACAGCGCCCCCTGTATCTATTTCGAGATAAACATTAAAGGCTCGTCTGTATTGAAAGCCAAGTCGGTTTTGCGACTAAAGCTACATTTCCGCATCGTAACAACGAACCAATAGCAACGCTGCGTGTGAATAGATCTATCCCGATGGGCGTGGCCATCACAAAATGAGCCGTGTTCAGCGACATTTTTCGGCGACAGAAAAACCAGACGCACCGCCGACTGAAAATACCCTCTCCAGACGTGGACAGTCAGACGTTGGCCTGTATCTGGTTGGGTGGTGGTGGATCATCAACACAGGCGCCACCAAGTGTCCAACGCTATTAAATCTGACTGCATTTGGACAGAGGACGCAGATCCATAGAACACACTATACTGTGGGTTCTCCATTCACACTCACATGGAGAACCTCATGGAGCAGCACATCGAGTCCAGGTAGCTGCACCGTGAAAATAGCAACCCGCCAAAGTCAGAGCACCACCTGCTTCTTAAAGGGGAACGGCGAGGGACACGCTGATTGGTTTATTGTACGTTATGTCGGAAACACACCCATTAATAATTAAGAATAGTTTGAATAGTATAATGGTTCACACCTCATGAACCTGAAGGTTAATTTTCTGTGATGAACCTCTAAACGAATGCTTAATTAATTATAGGTTTTTGTTATTAACTGAAGGTTTTTGTTATCTGTTCATTCTTTCGTTTTAGTAATAAACTACATTTCCGTCGTTCATTCTTTGTCTTTATCACTCACTGCATTAAAAAAAAAAAAATCAAGCACCCAGAAATGCTTTATAAACAGTTTGGGGAAGCCACCCCCCCCCCCCTTTTTTTTTTTTCTTCCAGGTGGAAGAACACGACTGCCCCACGATTAGCACCATGACGACACCCCGCCCAACGAAATATCAGTGAGTGAATGTTTTGTTTTGTTCAGGATCATTAAGTCTAGATGAATGTTTAGTGTGTTGTTCGAGCGTTCCGTCTACGTTGTAGCTAAAACGTGTCTGTAATTTACCAGTTCCTCTATTCCATTGTTCTTGTTGAAGTCCTGGATCATTCCAAAGTCCTCGGGACACAGGGGCAGGATGTTGTCCTGGAGTCTCGTCTCTGGACTGATGATCGCAGAAATAGAGCCAATCATTAAGGTCTTTAATATTTAACAGGGAATCGAATCAAAAGTGCCAACTATGAAGCCGTGAGTCTTCAAACCGATAAATAATCAGTTAAATAATCAGCGGAAATTAATATTAATTAATTAGCATTAACATAAATAATGTTAACTTACGGCGGCACGGTGGCTTAGTGGTTAGCACGTTTGCCACGTTCGCTCCCCATCTGGGTGGAGTTTTAATGTTCTCCCCGTGTCTGCGTGGGTTTCCTCCGGGTTCTCCGGTTTCCTCCCACAGTCCAAAAACATGGATCAAGTTAATTGAATTTTCAAAATTGCCCCATATAGAGTGTGTCTGTGTGAGTGAGTGTGTGCCCAGCGATGGATTGGCGCCCTGTCCTGGGTCTGTCTGCCCAGCGCCCGAGACGTTCTCCCCTGGATGGGCATGGGGAACCCCCCCCCCACCACCACCACGACCCTAATAGAGGATAAAGCGGGAGATAATGAATGAATGTTAACTTACACCACTGACACCGGAATCATGTGTCTGCCGACGTAAGGGTCCACAAATCTATCCACGTCCATGTCCTCAGAACCTGAAATCAATGTGAAAACAGAGACACATTAGGACAGGAATAGAAAAAAAGACAAATAAAGACAAAGCACATGAATAGAAAGACGGGGACAATAATGACAGATAAGGAGCAGTGCATATACAGAGACACTTAAGAACTAAGACAAGGATGAAGACATAATGAGACAGTGGTACATGATGGAACATAAGACATTATGTTGAACATAAGAACAGAGGACGGGTGACACGAATGGACACATTTATCAGGATGAGCACATGCAGGGACAGGGGACACGAAGACATAAACAATGACATGAGAAAAGTGACACCTTTAGACACACGAGGATGAAATTTAAGGATGTTTGAAGACAGATGTACACCAAGACGGGGACGTAAAGACAAAGAAAAACTGAAATGAGACATACAGTGGGACAATCGCATATAATGTAAAAAATGAGACAAAAGACAAAATCATGCAATCGAAGGCAGATGAAAAGTGAAACAAAAAGACGGTGATAAACAAGAGACATAAATATGGGGTCAAAGTTTATTTGGCAAGAAAACGGAGACAATGAAGAACAGACATGAGATAAAACCAATAAAAACGAGACATGAAAGGGAGACTGGGTCACAAAGACAGAAACACATTAAGACTGGATAAAAAAAACCACGAATAAACAGAACAGAGACAAAGACTGGGACAAAAAAAGAAAGAAAGAATTTGGATCACAGACATTGGACTGAAGGGGTGAAAAATGAAATACAATTAGGACAAAGGTTTAATAAATGGACAAAAAAGCAGCGACAAGAAATGGAGACGTTTGAAGGTGCAAAGGACAGTAAATATTAAAAAAAAAATAAAAATGGTAACAAAGGGACATGAAGACGGACTCGAAATAAGACATAACGATGAGGACGGAGAAATTCGAAGCAAAACACAAAGTAGGACGTAAAAAATGAATACACGGACACAACAAAAAACACTAAAAATAGGGACTAAGGACACTAAGGTAACATCAACATCAGTTTTTTATAGTAGTAGTAGTGATATTATTATTATTCATTCATTCATTCATTATCTTCCGCTTTATCCTCTATTAGGGTCGCGGTGGGGTTCCCCATGCCCATCCAGGGGAGAACATCTCGGGCGCTGGGCAGATAGACCCAGGACAGGGCGCCAATCCATCGCTGGGCACACACTCACTCACACAGACACACTCTATATGGGGCAATTTTGAGAATTCAATTAACTTGATCCATGTTGGAGGGACTGTGGGAGGAAACCGGAGAACCCGGAGGAAACCCACGCAGACACGGGGAGAACATGGAAACTCCACCCAGATGGGGATTCGAACCGGGAATCCCTAGTGCTGAGAGGCGAACGTGCTAAACCACTAAGCCACCGTGCCGCCCTTATTATTATTATTATTATTATTATTATTATTCATTCATTATCTTTCGCTTTATCCTCTATTAGGGTCGTGGGGGGGGTGGGAAACCAGAAAACCCGGAGGAAACCCACGCGGACACAGGGAGGAAACTCCACCTAGATTGGGATTCGAACTGGGGATCCCTAGAGCTGAGAGGAGAACATGCTAAACCACTAAGTCACTGTGCCGTCCTTAATAGTAGTGTTAGTGGTAATATTATTAAAAGGGATTGTAGTATTAATAATGTTATAGTTAATAGTAATATTATTAGTAGTATTTTTGGGATGGTGTTGAATCCGCACTGTGAGTGGATTTTGGCTCTGATCTGAGGTCGGCGCTTCGTTCGTTCTCGTTAGGTTTCGTTTTATCAGAAAACTCGCCGTGATGCCAGAAATGAAACCGAGCGAACGCTTAGATTAGATCGTTATTAATTGCATCATTAATGAGCTTTCAACTTTAACTATTTTTTTAATAAAGTACTCTTACAGGTAACGTTTGGTAAAGTAAATGTACTGAGGTAAAGTTAACATCCACCTCGTGAATGGAACGAGAGACGTGTGGACATGTCCATGTGTGGACAGATGACAGCGTGTTACTGTATGACTGAAGCCGGTTCTGTTATGCAGGACCGGTTGTAAACTCTAGTGCATTCTAAACGAGGGGGGCGTGGCATCAGCGGGGACGCAGTGCAGAATGTGTACCATCGGGGGTGCTGCTGTAGTAGCGTCCGAAAGCCTCGTCTTTTGGGATGTCGGGGTAGAGATAGAGCAGAGGGTTCTCTGGAATGTTCTGAGCAGCCATCAGCGTGTAGTCCCGGATGATGTCGGCGAATGAGAGGGTCAGCAGATCTGACCTGGTGTAGGGCTTCACCGAGTGGATCTCTGCTTCACCTGCACGTCAGATTACAAATGAGACATCACTGAGACAGAATGGAGACATTAATGAGACATTACAATTACAAAAGAACAGAGACAGTACAGTGACATTACAATAAGACATTAATGAGACATTACTATTAGGAAGCACAGAGACATTACAATGAGACATAAGAGTGACTTCAGAGACGTTAGAGAGACGGTAGAGAGACATTACTATTAGGAAGCACAGAGACATTACAATGAGACATCAGAGTGACTTCAGAGACGGTGGAGAGACGGTAGAGAGACATTACTATTAGGAAGCACAGAGACATTACAATGAGACATCAGAGTGACTTCAGAGACGGTGGAGAGACGGTAGAGAGACATTACTATTAGGAAGCACAGAGACAGTACAGTGACATTACAATGAGACATCAGAGTGACTTCAGAGACGGTAGAGAGACATTAATGAGACATTACAATTAGAAAGAACAGAGACAGTACTATGAGACAGTACAATGAGACTGGACAACGAATAAAAACATAATGAGACATTATAAAGACAGTACAATGAGACAGTACGGCGAGACATTATAGAGAATACATAGATGGACTTTGTAGTTTTTCAGTTCCATTCTGTAGTCCATCTGTTCTTCTACAAACTCAGTTAATTCCCTATTATATATACAGGGTTTAAACTCCAGTGGCACAACACAAACTGACACACCACCACCATGTCCTCCCCGTGTCCGCATGGGTTTCCTCCGGGTTCTCCGGTTTCCTCCCACAGCCCAAAAAACATGGATCAATGCAATTGAGTTCTCCAAATTGCCCCATATAGAGTGTGACTGTGAGAGTGAGTGTGTGTCCAGCGATAGATTGCCCCCCCCTGTCCTGGGTGTATCTGCCCAGGGCCCGAAATGTTCTCCCCTGGATGGGCATGGGTACCCCCCCCCAACTGTGACCCTAATGGAGGATAAAGCAGAAGATAATGGATGAGTGAATGACTTTTGTAAGCGAGCTGTATAACGTACCACAGGGTGAGTGTTCCACCCACGTGATGGTGATGCCTCCTTCTTTACAGGTCTCGCTGAAGCGCAGCAGGAAGGTTCCCGGTCGTTTGTACTGTAAAAGGCTCTTCTCCTTCTCTTTGTTTATGAAGCCGATGATGTACCTGCAGATACGGAGTGAGGAACGTAGAACAGGTTGACTCGGGTCCATGAGACCCACTGGAACTAAAATCAAGTCTTTTAATCTCCACATGAACTCCGAACTTACCCATCGTTCCAAATATTCAGAAGGCAGCGTTTAATGAGGTCCAGTATTCCCTCGATCCACAGCCAGAAGGCTCCTCCCCTCTCATTGGC
This sequence comes from Corydoras maculifer, assembly GCA_019802435.1. Taxonomy (NCBI): domain Eukaryota; kingdom Metazoa; phylum Chordata; class Actinopteri; order Siluriformes; family Callichthyidae; genus Corydoras; species Corydoras maculifer. Next base: position 396,117 of record JAFMOD010000623.1, read on the forward strand.
TACAGGCTAAAGATGAACGCAAAGATCAGGCGCAAGAGCTCAGGGTTTTAATATATAAAAAATATTATTGATAAACGATTGGTATTAATTGGAATTAATAATGGTATCAATGGTATGAGGATTGTCTTCCGTTTTATCATCTATTAGGGTCGTGCGTGGGGGGGGGGGGTTATTATTGATAAACGATTGGTATGAGCACCATGCACTTTATCAATTTATCATTATGAATTCATGCCTAATATTAAAACCGATATTAACAGTAATATTAGAATTAATGATGGTATCAATGGTATGAGGAATATAAATATCCATCCATTATCTTCCACTTTATCCCATATTAGGGTCACGGGGGAGGTTCCCCATGCCCATCCTGGGGAGATCTTCTTAGGCGCTGGGTAGATACACCCAGGACAGGGAGACAATCTATCACTAGACACACTCTATATGGGGCAATTTAGAGAACTCAATTGACGTGTCCATGTTTCTGGACTGTGGGAGGAAACCGGAGAACCCAGAGGAAACCCACGTAACCAAGAGAAGAACATGGAAACTCCACCCAGTTTGGGATTCGAGGAACATAAATATAGTAGTAATAAAAATAGTAATAGTGGTAGTAATACCAACAGTGATGGTAATATCAAGAGTAGTGTTTATATTATTAATATGAGAAGTGATTATAGTGGTAAAAATTAAGTTATAATAGTATTAATCAGCAAGATAAATAGGAGTATTAATAATAAATAATATCAACCGTTATAGTAATATGTTCATGTTCATATTATGTTATGTACTGTATATTATGTATATATAGAGATGTGTATAATGTATATACATTTATACACATCTCTACTTAATGCACTGTTCACTGTTATTAATGCACTTTATGTATATAATGTATATATTACACTTCTGGTTAGATGCTAATTACTGTTCATTGGCCCTGTACTTGTTCACTGCACAATGACAAAGTTGAATGTAATCTAATCTAATCTAATCTAATATACTATAATATAATTTGTGAGTCACTTTAAATAAAAGCACCTGCTAAATGACTAAATGTAATATTTTATTAGTAATAATAGTATTAATAGTAGTATTGATATTACTATAATATAAGACTAAATAATAGCAGGAGTAGTAATGATAATAGTATTAATAGTAATAGTAACATCAATATTAGTTTTTTTATAGTAGTAGTAGCGATATTATTATTATTATTATTATTATTATTATTATTAATAACAATAATAATAGTATTAATAATAAGTCATTACAGTAATAATACTATTAACAGTAATGGCTATTTTAATAGTTATCATTTCAAATGTTATAATAATAATATTAATACTAGTAGCAATATTGTGATTCTAATAACTGTAGTGTTAGTGGTAATATTATTAACAGGGATTGTAGTATTAATAATGTTATAGTTAATAGTAATATTATTAGTAGTATTTTTGGGATGGTGTTGAATCCGCACTGTGAGTGGATTTTGGCTCTGATCTGAGGTCGGCGCTTCGTTCGTTCTCGTTAGGTTTCCTTTTATCAGAAAACTCGCCGTGATGCCAGAAATGAAACCGAGCGAACGCTTAGATTAGATCGTTATTAATTGCATCATTAATGAGCTTTTAACTTTAACGAATTTTTTAATAAAGTACTCTTACAGGTAACGTTTGGAAAAGTAAATGTACTGAGGTAAAGTTAACATCCACCTCGTGTTCTGTTGGATTCTCTGCGTATTGACTCTGTTTGTCCACCCTGCAGGTGAGGGCAGGTGTTTACGTAGCTGTTAGGACTCAGCGAGTTTAGAGTTTGCATTGCATCAGAATTCCAGCTGAACGCAGGATTGTTGTCGATGCAACGTTACAGACTTTAAATAAAACTAATCTAAAAAAATAATAATGGGCGGCATGGTGGCTTATGGTTGGCATGTTCTCCTCTCAGCACTAGGGATTCCCGGTTCGAATCCCCATCTGGGTGGAGTTTCCATGTTCTCCCCGTGTCTGCGTGGGTTTCCTCCGGGTTCTCTGGTTTCCTCCCACAGTCCAAAAACATGGATCAAGTTAATTGAATTCTCAAAAATTGCCCCATATAGAGTGTGACTGTGTGAGTGAGTGTGTGCCCAGCGATGGATTGGCGCCCTGTCCTGGGTCTATCTGCCCAGCACCCGAGACGTTCTCCTCTGGATGGGCATGGGGAACCCCACCGCGACCCTAATAGAGGATAAAGCGGGAGATAATGAATGAATGAATGAATGAATAGTATTAATAGTAGTATTAATATTACTATTATATAAGACTAAATAATAGTAGGAGTAGTAATATTAATAGTATTAATAGTAATAGTAACAGCAATATTAGTTTTTTTTATAGTAGTAGTAGTAGTGATATTATTATTATTATTATTATTATTATTATTATTATTATTATTATTATTATTAACAATAATAATAGTATTAATAATAAGTCATTACAGTAATAATATTATTAACAGTAATGGCTATTTTAATAGTTATCCTTTCAAATGTTATAATAATAATATTAATACTAGTAGCAATATTGTGATTCTAATAACTGTAGTGTTAGTGGTAATATTATTAACAGGGATTGTAGTATTAATAATGTTATAGTTAAATGTAATATTATTAGTAGTATTTTTGGGATGGTGTTGAATCCGCACTGTGAGTGGATTTTGGCTCTGATCTGAGGTCGGCGCTTCGTTCGTTCTCGTTAGGTTTCGTTTTATCAGAAAACTCGCCGTGATGCCAGAAATGAAACCGAGCGAACGCTTAGATTAGATCGTTATTAATTGCATCATTAATGAGCTTTTAACTTTAACGAATTTTTTAATAAAGTACTCTTACAGGTAACGTTTGGAAAAGTAAATGTACTGAGGTAAAGTTAACATCCACCTCGTGTTCTGTTGGATTTTCTGCGTATTGACTCTGTTTGTCCACCCTGCAGGTGAGGGCAGGTGTTTACGTAGCTGTTAGGACTCAGCGAGTTTAGAGTTTGCATTGCATCAGAATTCCAGCTGAACGCAGGATTGTTGTCGATGCAACGTTACAGACTTTAAATAAAACTAATCTAAAAAAATAATAATGGGCGGCACGGTGGCTTAGTGGTTGGCATGTTCTCCTTTCAACTATAGGGATTCCTGGTTCAAATCCCCATCTGGTTGGAGTTTCCATGTTCTCCCTGTGTCCACGTGAGTTTCCTCCGGGTTCTCCGGTTTCCTCCCACAGTCCAAAAACATGGATCAAGGTCAATTGGATTCTCTAAAATTGCCCCATGTAGAGTGTGTCTGTGTGAGTGAGTGTGTGCCCAGCGATAGATTGGCGCCCCGTCCTGGGTCTATCTGCCCAGCGCCCAAAACGTTCTCCCCTGGATGGGCATGGGAAACCCCACCGCGACCCTAATAGAGGATAAGCGGGAGATAATGAACGAATGAATGAATGAATGTTTATAAAGGTATAAGATCAGGTTGAAGAGAGAAAGGTGGAGGGGGGAGGGTTTCCCATGCCCATTCAGGGGAGAACGTTTCGGGCGCTGGGCAGATACACCCAGGACAGGACACCAATCCATTGCTGGACACACACTCACACACACAGACACACTCTATATGGGGCAATTTGGAGAATTCAATTGACTTGATCCATGTTTTAGGACTGTGGGAGGAAACCGGAGAACCCGAAGGAAACCTACGTGGACACGAGGAGAACATGAAAACTCCACCCAGATTGGGATTCGCGGGAATCCCTAGTGCTGAGAGGAGAACATGCTAAACCACTAAGCCACCGTGCCGCCCCTAATAATCTATTCGTCTAAACTAATTCATGCAGATGTAATAGCTTTTCTTTGGCTTTTTTGTTCCTCAATTTGAGTTAAAAGCATATTTTCTCCATCTGGTCCTGTCCCGAGTGTCCTCCTCCATCAGCCCATCCACCTGCACGTCCTTCCTCTCATCCTCCTGCTGGGTGGTTCGAATCCTCACCATCTATCTACTGCATTCTCCACTACTTTGTGGACTTGGTTGTGGTAGCTCAGTGGTACGGGTGTTGGGTTGTCAATCTGAAGGTTGTGGGTTCAAATCCCAAATCCACTGAAGTTACCAATGGGGGTCCTTGAGCAAGACCCTTAACCCTGGTTGCTCCTGGGATGCTGTGGCCGACCCTGTGCCCGCTTTGGATATGTAAGTCGTAATGTAGACTCAACCCCAAAACTCACAGAACCATGGAAACCATAAGATCAGAGAGTCAGCACTCACCCTACTGAATTTAGTCCAGAGGACAAGCTCCTCCGGGTTCCCCTGAGCCTCGGGACCTGCGGACAGGTAGCACACGATTACATTATACTCGAATCCAATGTTTCCCAAAGTTACACTGCATGGACAAAAGCACACCGACACATTACAGCTACAGGAGCCTTCAGGATACCCGGTTCTGAGATACTCGGTTCTAAGATGGTTCTTCTGGACAGCTATTACAGTTTCCACTCTTCTGTCTCTAGATTTTGGAGTTTGTCTGTGGGACGTCAATGCCTGGCTCAGAATCTCCGTTCTGGTTCATCCCTCATGTTGGAACCTGAATATAAATTGGCCCGGCGGTCCTGTAGGACGCCCCCCAATGGACTCGCATATAGTTTTCCAGTTGTTAGAGTTTTTCTATTTTTTAAATATCTGTACAGCCCAACGATGGATTGGCACCCTGTCCTGGGTCTATCTGCCCAGCGCCCGAAACGTTCTCCCCTGGATGGGCATGGGGAACCCCCCCACCGCGACCCTAATAGAGGATAAAGCGGGAGATGATAAATGAATGAAATGTCTCTACATGGCTGTCCTACACTGTTGTTGCTGCCTGGCCGCTTAAGGAGGATGGGTCCCCCATTGAGTCTTGGTCCTCACAAGGTTTCTTCCTTAAATAACAGCATAACAGGGAGTTTTGTCTTGCCACTGTCGCTTCAGCTTGCTCTTTGGGGTTTTAAAGGCTTTTCATCCTGTAAAGCTGCTTTGTGACGACGTACTGTTGTTAAAAGCACGACATAAATAAATAACTTGAACTTGTTTGATGGGGTTGAGGTCAAGGCTTGAGGTGTGGGCCAGTCAACACCCAACATGTCTGAAACCTGAGGTTCTTCTGCCTGATGTTTGTCTGACGTTGATGTAACACCAGCTGTAGGGTCTTTAATTGGAGTTCTTCTGTGATTCCAGAATATTAGGCTTAAGCTGGTTCCGCACGGTGGCTTAGTGGTTGGCATTAGGCACTAGGGTTCGAATCCCCATTTGAGTGGAGTTTCCATGTTCTCTCCGTGTCCGCGTGGGTTTCCTCTGGGTTCTCCGGTTTCTTCCCACAGTCCAAAAACATGGATCAAGTCAATTGAATTCTCAAAATTGCCCCATATAGAGTGTGTGTGAGTGAGTGTGTGCCCAGCGATGGATTGGCGTCCTGTCCTGGGTGTGTCTGCCCGGCACCCCCCCCCCTCGACCCTAATAGAGGATAAAGCGGAAGATGATGAATGAATGAATGGTTCCGCTGACGCTTCCTCGTTTCAGTCCTCGGGTTCTCAGTTCCTCCAGCTCGTGTCTCCTCACCGCTGCCACAGCCAGTGTTCCCTTTTCTGCTTCTTTAGAACGGTCTTTGAAGAAGTGCGGGTTGCTCACTTGGGATATTGGATCATTGGGGACTTTCTGCAGCAGATCAGTCATTTCGCGGTTTGTGAAACCCACGAAATTTAATAGACTTACTCTTGAGGACCCTGCCGAGATTTATTTACCGTATTTTCCAGACCATAAGGCGCAGTCTGAATTACGGACTCTATTTTTGTATTTACCCCACGTATAAGGCACACTGTACTATAAGGCGCAGTCTGGATTAGGGACACTATTTCTGTACGGTACTCATTCTGTACGGCAGCGTATAATAATGCATTTACTAAAACATACGATCTACAAGAAAAGTGAAGGATGCAAATCGCTGATTTATAATTGAAGTTTATTCTACTTCTTGATAAAACACACATTATTTTTAATCCCTCTTTTCCCACAAATCCATCAAAGTCCTCGTCTTCTGAATTAAAAAGCTGTTTCACTATCGAGCACTCCGGGTTCATCGATGTCTGAGTCCGTCTCGTCGCCAGGCGGCTGTTTAAAGATGATGCCGGCTTTCCTGAAAGCTCGGACGACGGTCACAGCAGAAACCTCAGCCCAGACGTCCACAATCCATTCACAGACGGTGGTGTAACTCGCCCCGCCGCCGCCTCCCGAGTTTTAGTAAACGTGTGTTCGCCGTCCATCATCCATCACTCCCACGCCGCCCGCAACTTTACTTTAAACGCCCCGTTTACGCCGATGTCCAGCGGTCGGAGTTCTTTATTTAATCCTCCCGGAATGACGGCGAGCTCCAAAATTATTTTCGGTCGCACAAGACTTTTATGGAATTTGGAACTCAGTACACGTATAAGGCGCACAGGATTATAAGGCGCATGTCCGATTTCTGGGAAAATTTTAGGCTTTTAGGTGTGCCTTATAGTCCAGAAAATACGGTACTCTCTTCATACACAGAGGTTTGTGCGTAAGCAGTGGCTCAAGCGGCTTTATTCTGGTGACGTTTAAAAAAGCCTTCAACAGCGCTCCCCGCAGCTTGATTTAGGGCGTATCAACATGTCCTTGCGATTCACGGGTGTGTGGCTCATTACTCACCGAGCAGTTTGTCTGCGAGCATGCTCAGTTGGTCGGCATTAAGGCCTCTCTTGGTGATGGACGAAAACTGCCAGCTCAAAACTTTGGCCAGCTCCCCCCACGACATGGGAGGAGGACTTCGGAAGAAGTGAAGGTTCTGAAATGCAAGCCATTGAACATTTAAACGATGTTCAGGTGGGATCTGTCGGGACATCCAACCTTGGACTTGGACTTACCTGAAAGTCGGTGCAGAGCATGTTGAACCACAGGATGGAGGCCCAGGCGCTCGGCATCTGGTTCCCATGAGAAATCACCACCACAGGAAGGGAGGCGGTCTGAGATTCAAATAACAAAAAAACAAAAAAAGATTACAAAAATTACATAATTACGCTTTTAATAACATAAATGCTACAGTTTGCAGTAATTGACCGTGTGTGTGTTCATATATTAGAGCGAGGCCTGGACGTTGAGGACGACCCTCTGCTCTGTCCGAATGTAGGCGCTGGGCAGATAGACCCAGGACAGGACGCCAATCCATCGCTGGGCACACACTCACTCACACAAACACACTCTATATGGGGCAATTTTGAGAATTCAATTAACTTGCTCCATGTTTTTGGACTGTGGGAGGAAACCAGAGAACCCGGAGAAAACCCACGTGGACACAGGGAGAACATGGAAACTCCACCCAGATGGGGATTCGAACTGGGAATCCCTAGCGCTGAGAGGCGAACGTGCTAACCACTCAGCCGCCCTGCACTAAATTGCCCCCTCTAAATTGCCCCTATAAAGTGTCCATGTGGGTTTTGTCCGGGTTCTCCGGTTTCCTCCAACAGTCTAAAAGCAAGGATTCGTGGTGAAATTATAAAGGGATATTTTGCCGATCGTCGCTCCAGCGGTGATGTTTTGAGACATTTGTACGTTGCTTTGGATACCAGCTAGAAAAGGAGGCGGAGCTATTACATTAACCAGATTTTTTTCACAAGATTTTTAAAAAATGTCCCAAATTTTTAATAGAAATAGGAATATAATATATAATATTGTAGTATGATAGTATTTAAGGTGGGGGGAGGGGGGGGGTCTTGGTGGTGTAGTGGTGGAGTTTGCATGTTCTCCCCGTGTCCATGTGGGTTATCTCTGGGTTCTTCGGTTTCCTCCCACAGTTCAAAACCATAGATTTAAGGTAAAATTAACTGCACTAAATTGCCCCTCTCTAGATTGCCCCTCTAAAGTGTGAGTGTATGTGTGGAAAATCTTCCCTGGATGGGCATGGGGACGCTAGACCCCCGCAATTCTAGTAAAGGAGTAAGAGGAACCTGATGGATGGATATTCTAAGAAGGGTGGGGGTACAGTGGCATAGTGATTGGCACCTACACCTCTCAGTGCTGGGGATCCAGGTTTAAATCTTGATCTGGGTGGAGTTTGCATGTCCTCTCCGTGTTGACGTGGGTTTTCTCTGGGTTCTCCGGTCTCCTCCCACAGTCCGAAACCATGGATTTGAGGTAAAATGAACTGCACTAAATTCATTCATTCATTATCTCCCGCTTCATCCTCTATTAGGGTCGTGGTGGGGTTCCCCATGCCCATCCAGGGGAGAACATCTCGGGCGCTGGGCAGGTACTCCCAGCACAGGACGCCAATCCATCGCTGGACACACACTCACTCACACAGACACACTCTATATGGGGCAATTTTGAGAATTCAATTGACTTGATCCATGTTTTTGGACTGTGGGAGGAAACCAGAGGATCCGGAGGAGACCCACATGGACACAGGGGGAACATGGAAACTCAACCCAGATTGGGATTCGAACTGGGAATCCCTAGCGCTGAGAGGTGAACGTGCTAACCACTCAGCCGCCCTGCACTAAATTGCCCCCTCTAAATTGCCCCTATAAAGTGTCCATGTGGGTTTTGTCCGGGTTCTCCGGTTTCCTCCCACAGTCCAAAAACAAGGATTCGAGGTAAAATTCACTGCACTAAATTGCCCCTCTCTAAATTGCCCCTATAAAGTATATGTATCTGTATGGGAAATCTCCCATGGATGGGCATGGGGAGACAATAGACCCCCACAATTCTAGTCGAGCATTAAGCGGAACATGATGGATGGATGGATCCGTGGTTAGCACCTACTGCACTGCTGGGGATCCAGGTTTGAATCCCGATCTGGGTGGAGTTCTCTCCAGGTTCTCCGCTTTCCTCCCTCAGTCCAAAAACATGGGTTCAAGGTCAAATCGGCTGCTTTAAATTGCCCAGTAAGTGTTTGCCCAGTGAAAGATTGGCGTCCTGCCCTGGGTATATCTGCCCAGCCCCTCCCCCCCCCCCCCCGGGTGACCCTTATAAAGGGTTAAGCAGATGATAATGTATAGATGGAGTATTCAAGGGGTTTTCTAATGGCCTCCTGCTCACCGTTATATTTATGGAGAGTCCAGGCTGACTCAGCTCCGTTTCGAAGCTGATGGCATGAAGCTCTTCGGTGATGAGGAGTGACGGCTGGGGGGAAAGAAAAACACCAAACCCAATGTTATACCATCGTTCTTACTCATCGTCCAGTCTGTTAATCTCTCACACATCAGATTCCGAAGTCATTACAAACACGAGGCTTAATGACGAGGAAGAAATCAATCAGCACGCCTACAGGGGGCGCTCAGCTGTTAGTGAGGTGTAAACAACCACATTCCACAACGCATGGAGTTAAAACAAGCCAACATTCATCTGCTGAAGGCTTTCATTTATAACTAATCCAAAAAGAAAACAAACTTCATGTCCAAAAGTATGTGGATGCTCCTATTGTTCGTTGTAGTTTGGGTTGCGCCCTGTAGTTTTATTCAAAGGGTGACGTTAACGTTACTCTATAAAGAGACATCGTATGTAATTTCAGCTGTGGGAAGGTCTCCTGACTCACAGAACCCTGATCTCAACCTCAATAAACACTTTGCTTAACCTTTATTACGAATCTTTAATTAGCGGTCAGCAACCTTCACGACCTGACGGACGATTTTTGACCCGAAATGAAGTAAATTTTGCTTCTGCGATGAATATCCAACACTTTTAAATAAGAGGTTAAATAATGAAGGTTTCTCAGGGAATTAAGGTGAATATAAGGTGGCACGGTGGCTTAGTGGTTCAGCACGTTCGCCTCTCAGCGCTAGGAATTCCCGGTTTGAATCCCCGTGTCTGCGTGGGTTTCCTCCGGGTTCTCCGGTTTCCTCCCACAGTCCAAAAACATGGATCAAGTCAAATGAATTCTCCAAAATTGTCCTGGGTCTATCTGCCCAGCGCCCGAAACGTTCTCCCCTGGATGGGCATGGGGAACCCCCCCGCGACCCTAATAGAGGATAAAAGCGGGAGAGAATGAATGAATATATATATATATATATATATATATATATATATATATATATATATGTGACCAATAGGGGTCACCATGGTGGCGTAGTGGTTAGGTTAGCATGTCCGCCTCTCAGAACTGAGGATACATTTTATATGCTGCTATATTTATATTCTATATTTATATTGATTTTATATACTTTTTATATATAGTGTATATATATTCTTTAATTTATTTTATATACTGTATATACATATATTTATATATTATATTTATAGTTAAAATATTCTATATTATATTTATAGTTGTATATATTGTATATATAACAGGGAGTTTTGTCTTGCCACTGTCGCTTCTTCTTGCTCTTTGGGGGTTTGAAGGCTTTTAACACTGTAAAGCTGCTTTGTGACGATGTGATATTGTAAAAAGCGCTATATAAATAAATTACTTGAACTTGAACCCCCACTCCTTTTTCTCTTGTACCAAAACTATTTCTGGTTCCATTATATCAAAGCTATAACAGGTAAAGAGGAGGCGGATCGTAATGCAGCATGTATACATAGCACAACAGACGTATACAGTGAGATACCACCAGTTCTCTACAACTGATTCAAAACTCTGCATCCACTCTGCAACTCTCCACCTCTCCTCTCAGATTGGCTCCCTGTAGCTCCTGCATTCAGTACAAGGCACTGACTCTGATCTACAAGACGATCTCTGGATCTGGCCCCTCTACCCTTCACTCTAGATTTCCAAAATACACTCAAACTCGTTCCCATCACTCTAGTTAATGAATGTCGCCTAAATAATCAACCTCACTGTAATTCAGGAAGCTTGTGGGTTCAAATCCCAGGTCTACAGAAATAAACAATGTGGCCCAATTTTTGTTTGGCTGTTTCATGGCGGAGCCTGTGTTCTGACCCCAACCATTAAGTGGGGATGCTTGTAAGTCGCTTTGGATAAAAGCATCTGCTTCCTGACCTGATGCTCTATGAGTCTACTTTCTGTACCCCTATAGTCAGTCTCGCACCTTGGATGTCCTCTACAGCTGACAATAACGTAAATCCCATCAAATGAATGAACTAAAATCACGTTATACGTAATAAATGAACTGATGGGTTGTATGTGTGAGTATTAACGTGTAAACGCCTCTCACCTCGACCGCCTTCGATCCAATCGGTTTCATTTCTTTCAGTTGCTGCAAGACAAACACATTCTATTCACGTCCTCATAAACAATAAACAATAAAACCGATATTTTAACTCCATTCACCAGGTGCTGGAACTCGGCGGCCAGACAGCCGTTGGACTCCTCCATGTTCATCACCTTGGTGGTCGTCCCTAAAAGATTGAACCTGCGGAACCTTCGTGAGGCCGTAAACGAGACACACGTCGGTCAGACAGGTTCGTTCCAATTTACTCTGCAATGTTAAAATGATGTGAGTAACCGTTTACCCTTTGGGAACATTCTTCTCGTTCACGTCCCTAAAAAAACAGAGGCATCAGCAACGGCAAAATAAATATGAAAATATATCGACGGGAAGTCGAGAAAGTCAGGTGGGCTGGTCTTACTTGTCGATTGAGGCTTTGACTTTAAGTTTGTAGTTCAATTCTTGTAATTTGACCAGCAGCCTGCAGGAAGATCAAATCGTTATATTTTTGCAATGTTAATTATTTTCACAAATTAAAAAAACAATTTAATATTAATTTAATATTTCAGTCTGAACTCCGACGCCCATCAGAGCCTCTTACCATTTACGACTTGAGTGTATAATTAGTGTTTTATAAATCAGTGTTATCCATCCATTATCTCCCGCTTATCCTCTATTAGGGTTGCAGTGGGGTTTCCCATGCCAATTCAGGGGAGAATGTCTCGGGCGCTGGGCAGATAGACCCAGGGCAGGGCGCCAATCTATCACTGGACACACACTTACTCACACAGACACACTCTATATGGGGCAATTTTGAGAACTCAATTGACTTGATCCATGTTTTTGGACTGTGGGAGGAAACCGGAGAACCCGGAGGAAACCCACGCGGACACGGGGAGGACATGGAAACTCCACCCAGATTGGGTATTCGAACCGGAAATCCGAGGAGAACATGCCAAATCACTAAGCCACCGTGTCGCCCCTGTCCAAATCAGTGTTATATACATATATATACATATATATATATATATATATACACACCACAGGCGGCACGGTGGCTTAGTGGTTTGGCATGTTCTCCTCTCAGAGCTAGGGATTCCCGGTTCGAATCCCCATCTGGGTGGAGTTTCCATGTTCTCCCCGTGTCTGCGTGGGTTTCCTCCGGGTTCTCTGGTTTCCTCCCTCAGTCCAAAAACATAGATCAAGTCAATTGAATTCTCAAAATTGCCCCATATAGAGTGTGTCTGTGTGAGTGAGTGTGTGCCCAGCGATGGATTGGCGCCCTGCCCTGGGTCTATCTGCCCAGCGCCCGAGACATTCTCCTCTGAATTGGCATGGGGAACCCCACCGCGACCGCGACCCTAGAGGATAAGCGGGAGATAATGAATGAATGAATATATACATACCAGCCACTAGATGTCTCTGCTACACATTAATGGCTAATCGCAGTCTGGAGATTCAGGGGCCATTTTAGTTTTTAATTTAATTAATTTGTTTATAGAATGAATAACAATGAAATCAAAGGACACTCATTTTTAATACATATTCTAATTGGGGTGTCATATCCAAAAATTGGCTTAAAATACTTAAGCTACAATAAAAACTTTCATTTGATCCTAGGGGCCAAATATACCCCTATTAAAAAAACATTTAAAAAAAGCGATTTTTGATCTTTATTTTGAGGTAAATAAATTCATTGCTTCAGAATGAATTGAAGTGAAAACTGCTGCAGCTGAATGTGTAAATGTTCTGGTTTTTTTTATTTATTTATTTTTATCAGGGTTCCCCATGCCCATCCAGGGGAGAACGTTTTGGGTGCTGGGCAGATACACCCAGGACAGGGGGGCAATCTATCGCTGGACACACACTCACTCACACACACACACTCTATATGGGGCATTTTGGAGAATTCAATTGACCTTGATCCATGTGTTTGGACTGTGGGAGGAAACCCACACAGACACGGGGAGGACATGGAACGGGTGCTTTTGGATAATGGTGTGTTTAAAAAATAATATAACTTTATATTTTTAACAGTGTTGGCTGATTTGATTGTTTTAAAATATTTTTTATACATATATTTTGAAAATAATAGTCTATAAACGGGTGAAAAAATTAACCAAATTCGTATATTTTAGATTTATTATTTATATTTCAGGCTGATTTTTTTTTCTACTGCACTTTTTGGGGCGTGGCAATTTTTGGCTTTTTTTGGCTTCAGGATCATAGCATTTCTTTTATGGCTCTTCTGAGAGTTAAGCAAGCCCTCAGCCCTCATTACTCCAGGGTGCGGTCTCATGGCTGATCTGAGGTGTGGTTTGGGTTGAAGGGGTCACATGACCACCTGGTGGTAGGATTGGCATGCTTCCCTGAGCTTCTCTATTTCCTTTACTACGATAATACCTTTAATTTCCTATTATTTCCCTTTTGTGGTTTTCTGTCTCGTGTTGTTGGGAATTTCCACCGTGACGTGCATGTTACACAATCAACCTTTTTTTTTTACTCTTTTTTTTAATTTTCTTAAGAGTTTTTTTCTCTCCAAGTTTACTTCTGTCATCGCCTCCTACACTCCCTCCACCTCCATCCAGGGAGAACCGCGAGCTGAGACCTGTTTCCTCCACTGCACCCAACAAGTCGATCGCTTATTACACATCAACCATATCCTTCTGCTGAGAAATGCCAGTACCCAAGTCTGGACATGCCCTCTTCTGACTCCATCTCCTCCATTTACCATGTAGTTGGACTGTTTTACAGTTCCAGACTGTAGTCCATCTGTTTTCTGTTGGTTCTCTGTTCTCTGTTGGTCAGGAGCATCACAGAACAGGTATCATTTGGGTGGTGGATTGTTTATTGTCGGTTCTGCAGTGACACTGATGTGTTGGTGGGGGGTTTAGTTTAGTTTAATTTCTCCACCTCAGTGACACTGCTGGGATAGGAATATTGCCCCCACCCAATAACCCCTGCTCTGTGTTGGTACTATTGGGCTTCTTGACCAATAAGGGAACGTACACAGTATGTACTGTAGTCCACAAACAGATGGACTACAGTCTGGAATTGACAAACTAGGCGTGGTAGCTCAGGGGTCAGGGTGTTGGGTTATCAATCAGAAGGTTGGGGGTTCAAATCCCAGGTCCACTGAAGTTACCAGTGTGGGTCCTTGAGCAAGACCCTTAACCCTGATTGCTCCCGGGATGTTGTGATGAACCCTGTGCTCACCTCGTAAGTCGCTTTGGATAAAAGCGTCCAATAAATGACCAAATGTAAATGTAACTACAAAGTCCATCTTTACGGGAAGACATGGACGTTCCCTCTGATTTGGTTTTGTTTGTGTTCTGTTGGTTCTCTGTTGGTCAGGAGCATCACAGAACAGGGATCATTTGGGTGGTGGATTGTTTATTGTCGGTTCTGCAGTGACAGGAGTTAGGGGCTTTTAATGTAGTTCCATTTAAACACCTCAGTGACACTACTGGGATAGGACTAATGCCCCCACCCAATAACCCCTGCTCTGTGTTGGTACTATTGGGCTCCTGACCAATAAGGGGACGTACACAGTATGTACTGACAGTCTGGAATTGAAGAATTAGGCACAGTAGCTCAGTGGTTTGGGCATTGGGCTGTCAATCTGAAGGTTGTGGGTTCAAATCCCAGGTCCACTGAAGTTACCAATGTGGCTCCTTGAGCAGGACCCTTAACCCTCATTGCTCCCGGGATGTTGTGATGAACCCTGTGCTCACCTTGTAAGTCATTTTGGATAAAAGCGTCCAATAAATGACCAAATGTAAATGTAACTACAAAGTCCATCTTTACGGAGGACGGAGAACATGGACGTCCCCTCTGATGGTTGAGGTCAGAATGCAGGGTTATGCACTAATCTCTGTATATAACCCTCACTATACATTTCGGTAAACCCTTCACCTGAGTTTGACTGTGAACTTCATGTGGGTCTTCAGCACCAGGGGTCGCTGTGGGTGCGTTGGCATGCACGGCTGCCGTTCCACCACGATCGCACTAAGAAACACATCACACACACACACATGGTCATCCAACACCCTGGAAGCCCTGGCCACGCCCCCATGTAGCTGCCCTGACCCACAAGCAGGACCTACTTGACGAGAAGGTTTTTGAAGATTACGCCCGCATGTTCCTGGACCGAGCTCAGGTCCAGGGTGATGGGGTCATTGTCCAGGTTGAACTTCTGGACCAGCTCCTGCAGGGTGCTCAGCTGCTGCCGGATCTGCTGCAGACACCTGGCCACGGACGTGAACCTAAGACGTACAGAACGTATGTGATAACTTGTTATGCGCCGCTTGCCGGGTTCACAGGTCTACAATTGACTTCAAACTCTGGAGCCCAAGTGGCAAAAACCCATGTGACTCCACCTCTCCTCTCTCATTGGCTCCCTGTAGCTCCTGCATTCAGTACAAGGCATTGACTCTGATCTACAGGACCATCTCTGGAGCTGGCCCCTCTTACCTTCACTCTAGATTTCCAGAATACACTCCGACTCATTTCCTTTGCTTAGTGATGAATGGCGCCTGGTGAATCAAGGATGTGGTAGCTTAGTGGTTAGGGTATTGGGCTGTCAATCACGGGGAGAACATGGAAACTCCACCCAGATTGGGATTCGAACCGGGAATCCCTAGTGCTGAGAGGAGAACATGCTAAACCACTAAGCCACCATGCCGACCCTAATAATTCAAGGATTCAAGGATACTTTATTGTCAATTCCACTGCATATCAGGACATACAGAGAACCGAAAGTATGTCCCTCCTCTCCATAGATAGAGACAGAGGGAGCCACTGCGACAGTTCACGCCGCCCATTAGACGCCCTCATTAGAAATAGGTAGAAAAACGCGATACATTAGGAGAATAGGCGATAAAAAAAAATAACCTGCTCCCAACCTATGCTTTAATAAGCGCAGGTTGAGGGCCCGAAAAAAAAAAAACCTTTTAGCACATAAGCAAATACAAACATCAAGATGGGAGAACATAAAGGGATCGGAAAGGAAGGGGGGCAGTCCACAGGAGAGACAGGGCAGAGCAGTTCATCAGGAAACCATAGCAACAGTTCTTCTGGAGGAATTCCAGTAGCAGCTCTTCCAAGGTCTCCACCAAGGTCGAGGCTGATAAGGGAGCCAAGAGCAGATGAGCCTCCGTTTGTTTTGGTGACTGTTCGCAGCCATTGTAGCAGCTCGAACAGCTCGTGATTCCATGTGGCGATTTAAATTCGCAGTCTGAGTCCCTATGGCTCTGCCCAGCAGATCCATCATGTTGGGCAGTTTCCTGGGGCCGTTGACAACCGACCCAACTACACCAGGGCCATGCATAATCCAATCAGCAGAAATCCGAATAGGTAGACATCTTCCACATCTTCCACGGACAGGGGAGCCAGACACACGATCCGCCAATTCCCCCAGGCGTCCATCGTGTATCCAGATGCCAACGTGCCGCCCGGGTGAGCTGGTTCCCCCGAACCATGACTTCTCCTCGAGAAGACGGTGTCCATAGCGTTGAAAGACCATTTAATTAGTTCCATATTTGCGTTTCGAAGAGCAGCGTTTTGATAAATCCCGCACAGACAAGACAGAGAAGCCAAGCAGGAATGAGAGGACGGAGAGGGAGAAAAAGCCAAGCAAGAAAAAAAAAATAAAAAATCTATTCGTCTAAACTAATTCATGCAGATGTAATAGCTTTTCTTTGGCTTTTTTGTTCCTCAATTTGAGTTAAAAGCATATTTTCTCCATCTGGTCCTGTCCCGAGTGTCCTCCTCCATCAGCCCATCCACCTGCACGTCCTTCCTCTCATTCTCCTGCTGGGTGGTTCGAATCCTCACCATCTATCTACTGCATTCTCCATTAATTTGTGGACTTGGTCGTGGTAGCTCAGTGGTACGGGTGTTGGGTTGACAATCTGAAGGTTGTGGGTTCAAGTCCCAAATCCACTGAAGTTACCAATGGGGGTCCTTGAGCAAGACCCTTACCTCTAATTGCTCCAACCAACTCTAATTGTGGCCAACCCTGTGCTGGCTTTGAGAGTCGCGTTGGATAAAAGCATCAAGTTAAATAATCAAACCTCACCGTGGTCCTATCTCTCACTCCTTAGTGTTCTCCACTGGTCAATGGTGGAACCATCTTTCCACCTCTGTCCGTAAGGTGGTGGAGTCACTTAGCGTTTAAGAAACATCCCTTCAACAAACACCTGATATAAAAATAATGATCAGGTTTAATTATAGTACCGTGTAGCTGTGTTGTTGTCTCAATTGTTAGTCACTTTGGATAAAAGCATCTGCTGAATGACCTAAAGTTAAATATATATTATATTTATATTGTGGGTGGCACGGTGGCTTAGTGGTTTAGCATGTTCTCCTCTCAGCTCTAGGGATTCCCGGTTCGAATCCCAATCTGGGTGGAGTTTGCATGTTCTCCCCGTGTTGTAAAAAAATATACATAATAAATCAAACATATATGAATTTGGTTAATTTTTTTTTACCCGTTTATAGACCATTATGTTTGAAATATATTCATTCATTTTCTCCCGCTTATCCTCTATTAGGGTCGCGGTGGGGTTCCCCATGCCCATCCAGGGGAGAACGTCTCGGGCGCTGGGCAGATACACCCAGGACAGGACGCCAATCCATCGCTGGGCACACCCTCTCTCACACAGACACACTGTATATGGGGCAATTTTGAGAATTCAATTAACTTGATCCATGTTTTTGGACTGTGGGAGGAAACCGGAGAACCCGGAGGAAACCCACGCAGACACGGGGAAAACATGGAAACTCCACCCAGATGGGGATTCGAACCGGGAACCCCTAGTGCTGAGAGGCAAACGTGCTAACCACTAAGCCACCGTGCCGCGTTTGAAATATATGTATAAAAAATGTTTTTTTCAAATCAAACCAGCTTACACTGTTAAAAATATAAAGTTACATACACACATACACACACAATTTTCCAATAGCACCCTTTCCCTTGTTACCTTGTATGTGTGGGTTTCCTCCGGGTCCTTGGTTTCCTCCCACAGTCCAAAAACATGGATCAAGGTCAATTCAATTCTGCAAATTGCCCCATATAGAGTGTTTGAGTGTGTGAGTGTATGTCCAGCGATAGACTGGCGTCCTGTCCTATCTGCCCAGCGTCTGAGACGTTCTCCCCTGGATGGGCATGGGATGGGCATGGGATCCTCCCTAATAGAGGATAAAGCGGAAGATAACGAATGGATGGATATTTATATTGTTATATGTTATAGGTGTCCCTGAGTGAATCATCATCCTCTATCTCACCCCGTCCTGAAAATCCTGCTCCATCCACCTCCACCACCTGCATGTCCTCCCTCACCACATTCAAAAACTTCCTCCTTAAACTCACTCTTCCTCCATCCTCATCATCCTCCTGCCAATATAAACCTCCTCCCTCCTCTGTACATGTCCAAGCCGCCTCAGTCTCACCTCCCTGACTTTGTCTCCAGAACGTCCTACCTGTTGACCTGTTAATTGGACTGGCGGTCCTGCAGGACGCCCCCTAATGGACTCACATATAGTTTTCCAGTTTTTAGTTTTTCCATTTGTTTAATATCTCTACATGTCTGTCCTACATTGTTGTTGCTGCCTGGCCGCTCAAGGAGGACGAGTCCCCCACTGAGTCTTGGTCCTCACAAGGTTTCTTCCTTGAATAACAACATAACAGGGAGTTTTGTCTTGCCACTGTCGCTTCGGCTTGCTCTTTGGGGGTTTAAAGGCTTTTCATTCTGTAAAGCTGCTTTGTGACGATGTACTGTTGTAAAAAGCGCGACATAAATAAATAACTTGAACTTGTTCCATCCCGTGGATGTTGGCGCGTCAGCCAACGGATGGGGCATCAAATCAGATTAGATTTTAAGGATCAGACCCCTCACCAGTTCTGTAGCTGATCAAGGCAGGCGTTGGGTGGTCCACCGATACAGGCCATCTGCTGTCTCTGCTTCCACTCAGGAACTTCCTCTGATATCAGAGTGAACTGGATTTGATCCGCCAGCTTAAGTGCACTTACTAATTTGGACACCACAGCCTGCGGGTGCACAAACGAGGAAAACAACATCCACGCCTGATATTTACTGCATTTTTGTTTTCGTTAGCAAAAGAATTCTTAATTTGCAGCGGCAGCAAAAGTGACACTGGTTTCCTAAAGTACTCCTGAGCCCACGTGCCTTTATGCATCAAAGTAACTGGGGGTGCGAATCTCTCTGTGTCTGGCGAATCGATTCGATCCGATTTTTTTTAAAGTCACGATTCGATTCAGAATCGATTTTTTTCAGTTCAAATGGTCTTTAAATTTTGTTTAAATTATGCGATTGATGAGATGAAACAACGATGTTAACAAATAGAACAATTATTTAAATCAATACTTTCAGGTTCCGTCCTGTATCAGATCTTTTGGCTTCATTTTATATTTATACAAAAATAAGATTGTGCTAAATTAAAATGAGCAGTGTTAGGTTCGCTGAGCTGCCCGGCTTTCTCTTACATAAAAAAAACATCCATCATTGAACGAATACTTCTAAATATATTAATACAAAAGTCCACCATAGTGCATTCACCTTTAATCGAAACTATAATACAGACTTTACAGTCAGAGTGCATTTATTCATTTATTCATTGTCTCCCGCTTATCCTCTATTAGGGTCGCGGTGGGGTTCCCCATGCCCATCCAGGGGAGAACGTCTCGGGCGCTGGGCAGATAGACCCAGGACAGGACACCAATCCATCGCTGGGCACACACTCACTCACACAGACACACTCTATATGGGGCAATTTTGAGAATTCAATTAACTTGATCCATGTTTTTGGACTGTGGGAGGAACCCGGAGGAAACCCACGCAGACACGGGGAGAACATGGAAACTCCACCCAGATGGGGATTCGAACCGGGAATCCCTAGAGCTGAAAGGCGAACGTGCTAACCACTAAGCCACCGTGCCGCCCCAGAGTGCATTTAGATTCTGCAAATCTTTAAAACTTAACCTTAAAAATAAAACATACACTTCAGTCTTTTTAACTATATTTGACACTCACTTCATTTTCAAAACTTAACCTTAAATATTAAATATATTTTTAATGTCTGTTAGTGGGCGGCACGGTGGCTTAGTGGTTAGCACGTTCGCCTCTCAGCACTAGGGATTCCCGGTTCGAATCCCCATCTGGGTGGAGTTTCCATGTTCTCCCCGTGTCTGCGTGGGTTTCCTCCGGGTTCTCCGGTTTCCTCCCACAGTCCAAAAACATGGATCAAGTTAATTGAATTCTCAAAATTGCCCCACATAGTGTGTGTGTGTGAGTGAGTGTGTGCCCAGCGATGGATTGGCGCCCTGTCCTGGGTCTATCTGCCCAGCACCCGAGACGTTCTCCCCTGGATGGGCATGGAGAACCCCACCGCGACCCTAATAGAGGATAAGCGGGAGATAATGAATGAATGAATGTCTGTTAGTTCAGGCTGATGTTGTGCCAAACGGGCTCGCCCATTTATCGTATTTTATCGTATTATTTATAAATACCTCAATTTCATTTTACACTCGTTGTAAACAGTTGTGTTCACGTCGACGGGGGGGTCGAATCGCTCTGCCCCCCCTCTGTCTCACCGTTAGTATTTAACACACTATAATTTTCCATGTTTGTCCGAATCTTTTCAGGATTACGATCTTTTGATGGTAATTTTTTTATATTGTCGTAATCTTACTCTGGGTGGCACAGTGGCTTAGTGGTTTAGCATGTTCCCCTCTCAGCACTAGGGATTCCTGGTTCGAATCGCCATCTGGGTGGAGTTTCCATGTTCATCCTGTGTCTGCGTGGGTTTCCTCCGGGTTCTCCGGTTTCCTCCCACAGTCCAAAAAGATGGATCAAGTCAATTGAGTTCTCCAAATTGCCCCATATAGAGTGTGTATGTGTGTGTGAGTGAGTGTGTGTTCAGTGATAGAATGCCCCCACTGTCCTGGGTGTATCTGCCCAGCGCCCAAAACGTTCTCCCCTGGATGGGCATGGGGAACCCCCCCCCCCGGCGAATGAATGGATGGGTAATCTTACTTTTAGCAGCACTGTCTTTAACGTTAACGATAATTGGACTCTCTGGCTTGGAAAGACTTCGGTGGATGCTTCTTGAACACTCATGAATATTTGAGTTTGACCACGCCCATTTCCAGTTGCACTACCAATTGGAGACCAGGATAAAGGTACGGGAATTTTTTATTATTTTTATTTTTTTATGTGTAGCTTTAATTTATTTTTAAGGTATTTTTTAAGTAATTAATGTAACATTTTTATAACTCCACCCACTTTCCCTGTCAATCAAAACCATACTTTGGTAAAGCAAAGTACCCCGCACTCTGTTTTCGGGGCTGTTGTGTTGTTTCCACTCACCTGCCGCATGTTGTTCAGTGTGATGCACATCTTTTTGATGCCCAGCTCCTCCTGCTGGATCTCTTTGGCTGCTTGTGCGCTCACCTCCACCTCCACTAAAAAAATAAGGGATTATTAATAATAATAATAATAATAATAATAATAATTAGTTATTGGCGGCACTGTGGCTTAGTGGTTTAGCACATTCGCCTCTCAGTGATAGGGATTCCCGGTTCGAATCCCCATCTGGGTGGATTTTTCATGTTCTCCCCGTGTCTGCGTGGGTTTCCTCCGGGTTCTCTGGTTTTCTCCCACAGTCCAAAAACATGGATTAAGTTAATTGAATTCTCCAAATTGCCCCATATAGAGTGTGTCTGTGTGAGTGAGTGTGTGCCCAGCGATGGATTGGCGCCCTGTCCTGGGTCTATCTGCCCAGCGCCTGAGACGTTCTCCCCTGGATGGGCATGGGGAACCCCACCACGACCCTAATAGAGGATGAGCGGGAGATAATGAATGAATGAATGAATAATTAGTTATTAACGATACTTATATATTACACACTCTCTACCATCATGATCAGAGGGATAAGGTTTTCTTTAATTAAATCAAGTGTTCCTAAAAAACTGTATGGAGTGAGGGTGTGATAGGGGGGAGCCTGTGAAGGGGAGACAGGGACAGCGCCACATACTGGCATAAGAAGGAATGGATTTTATTTGCTGTATAAATACGACACATTATTAATAAATGGGCTGGTGCAATTTAAGAAGATCATTTAACGATGTGGCTGGATATTCCCTTGGCGACTATCGAGATCTAAACACTCTAAAATTTATTAAATTATTGACACAGAGCTTTACAACATTCTAAGCCTGAACCCCTGAAGAACAAGCTGAAGTAACAGCGGCAAAGAAAAACATCCTGGTATTTGTTTTGTTTTAAGAAGAAGAAACCATCCTCTCATCTTAATGCCGTAAGGGATGAACATGTGAGATTTCCCCTAGAGATTATCCAAATGGAAAAGTGTTACCCAGGCGACTGGAATCCCGCAACGCTGGGGGACTATTACTGGACACAGATATTATTCCTTATCTGGCGTTCGGTGAAGAACAATAATGCAGTTGGAAAGCCGGGAAAACCCGTGGCATCCTTTCCCATAAGTGGGGCAACCATCCAAACTCCAGCCCACACTGTCGCCACGTGGTCACCACAATGTGGTATTCGGTGGAAAAGCTGATATCTAAACAGAGGAGATCCAACTGGAAGGTGTTTCATGCTTTAATTATTCGTTCATATCACGTTATTTAGGTTTTCAAATGTGTTACATTTACATTTAGTCGTTCAGCAGACGCTTTTATCCAAAGCGACTTACAAATGAAAACATTACAAGTCAGATGTTATGGAGAAAACCAACTCCACTGCAAATTAATCAAACCTGATTGTTCTTTGATGCTGCGCCCCCCCCCCCCCTTTTTTTTTTTTACAACAGGTATTTATTAAAGAGATGCGTCTTCAGTAGTTTCTTAAAACTGCTCAGTGATTCTGCCTTACGGACAGAGTTGGGAAGAACGTTCTACCATGTTGCAGTGGAGAACACCACGGAGTGAGAATGAGCTCCTCGGTGAGGTGGAACCACCAGGGGGCGATCATCAGTGGAGCGAAGTGAACGAGTCGGAGTGGATTTTGAAAAGATAGAGTGAAGGTAGGAGGGGACAGAGGAACATGAGTGATGGAGGGACATGAGTGATGGAGGAACATGAGTGATGGAGGAACATGAGTGATGGAGGGACATGAGTGATGGAGGAACATGAGTGATGGAGGGACATGAGTGA
>JAFMOD010000624.1:17446-29377 GCA_019802435.1 Corydoras maculifer
CGCACTGATCTGACGTGATCCCGCACTGATCTGACGTGATCCCGCACTGATCTGACGTGATCCCGCACTGATCTGACGTGATCCTGCACTGACCTGACGTGATCCCGCACTGATCTGACATGATCCTGCATTGATCTGACGTGATCCCGCACTGATCTGACGTGATCCCACACTGATCTGACGTGATCCCGCACTGATCTGACGTGATCCTGCACTGATCTGACGTCAGGTCGGTACGAAGCGATGGATCTTCATAAAAAAGCTCAGAAAGTTTAAGATTTCAGTTTATTTCTGTCTTACCTGAACAGATCTGAGGAACCTGAACAGATCTGAGGAACCTGAACAGATCTGAGGAACCTGAACTGATCTGAGGAACCTGAACAGATCTGAGGAACCTGAACTGATCTAAGGAACCTGCAGGACTGTGGAACCTGAACTGATCTGAGGAACCTGAACTGATCTGAGGGACGTTCCTTTAGTTTCATCACCATGACAACCACCGCTCTCAACGTTCTAACAACCTTCTAATATAAAGACTTATAGGAATTAAAACCAGATTTTGGCCACTTAATCCTCACACACACACAAACACACTATATAGGGGCAATTCAGAGCAGCCAATTCACCTTGAATGCATGTTTTTAGGCTGTGGAATGAAACGGTGTTTGTGAAAGAGATGAAGAACCTTTCAGAGCATCCATCATCAAACCAAAACCTCATCAGTGAACGACATGCAGCACACATCACTCGGGTGCGAGGGGGCGTGGTCTCATTCTGAATAAATTACATAAATAAAGAGGTGTTATTAGTCCCGATGCTTGTGGAGTACAGTTCCACCTCTTTATGTGATTTATTCACAAAAATACACTATCTCGAGTGTGTTATTACTTTAATTAAACACTGACAAACACACTATAATAAAATAAACTAGGTTTGATTTATTAAAACGTTTACTGAAAGCAAATTTGACTAATCCGCGACGTAATCTAGTCCAGTTTCTAAAATGAACGCTGTTTGAATACTCGATCAAATACTGCCATCTAGTGGCCAAATTACAGAACACAGTTTATAAAACCCATCCGGAGAGCATATTATAGTATATAGTTATCATTATGTGGCACGCCACCTCGTGTTCCTTCTCATGTATTGCAGTTTGAGAACGCTGCTTCAGAACGAGCTGTAACGCGTCTGCGTTGATTTTCTACATTCATTGTTTGCACGTTACTGCCTTATCAACCAAGGTCACGTGATACCATCTAGATTAATCTCCGACACTTCAGAGAACGTTCTTTACCCCAATCAGCGAAACTTAATCACTTAATCATTAACCAATCAGGAAAGAGAAAGACTTTAATTATACACCGCGCTGCCCAAAGTATGTGGACACCTAATTAATCAAGAACGTGTGGAAACTAATGTTCAAATGGAACTTCTTTAGATTCTAGATTCAAGAAAATGTTATGATCATTTAACATCACATGTGGTACATGAGATAAGAGCGAAATGATGGGTCACGCGCCCCGATTACCTCCCCCCCCCGTTATTTTAAAGTTATTATTACAATTAAAATTTTAAAGAGAAAATGAGTTTTTTTATTTTATTTTTTATAAAAAAATACAGGCGGCACGGTGGCTTAGTGGTTTGGCACGTTCGCCTCTCAGCGCTAGGGATTCCCGGTTCGAATCCCCATCTGGGTGGAGTTTCCATGTTCTCCCCGTGTCTGCGTGGGTTTCCTCCGGGTTCTCCGGTTTCCTCCCACAGTCCAAAAACATGGATCAAGTTAATTGAGTTCTCAAAATTGCCCCATATAGAGTGTGCCTGTGTGAGTGAGTGTGTGCCCAGCGATGGATTGGCGCCCTGTCCTGGGTCTATCTGCCCAGCGCCCGAGATGTTCTCCCCTGGATGGGCATGGGGAACCCCACCGCGACCCTAATAAAGGATAAGTGGAAGATAATGAATGAATGAATAAAAAATACAGTATTCACATATAGATATGTAAAATATAATAATACACATCTATGAATATATATAATATATAACTACAGAATAACTACAAATAAATAGAACTACAAATATAAATATAATATAGAATATTGTAACTATAAATATATGTATATACAGTATATAAATACATTTAAGAATATATATATATATATATATATATATATATATATAAAGTAGTATACAATAGATATAAATTTAGAATATAAAATATAAATAGGTGGCACAGTGGCTTAGCATGTTCTCCTCTCAGCACTAGGGATTCCCGGTTCGAATCCCCATCTGGGTGGAGTTTCCATGTTCTCCCCGTGTCCGTGTGGGTTTCCTCCGGGTTCTCCGGTTTCCTCCCACAGTCCAAAAACATGGATCAAGTCAATGGAGTTCTCCAAATTGCCCCATATAGAGTGTGTGTGTGTGTGAGTGAGTGTGTACAGTGATAGATTGCCCCCCTGTCCTGGGTGTATCTGCCCAGCGCCCGAGACGTTCTCCCCTGGGTGGGCATGGGGAACACCCCCCCCCCCCCGCGCGGCCCTAATAGAGGATAAAGCGGAAGATAAGGAATGAATTATATATATATACATATATATATAAACATTGGCGGCACATTGGCTTAGTGGTTTAGCATGTTCTCCTCTCAGCGCTAGGGATTCCCGGTTCGAATCCCCATCTGGGTGGAGTTTCCATGTTCTCCCCGTGTCTGCGTGGGTTTCCTCCGGGTTCCTCCCACAGTCCAAAAACATGGATCAAGTTAATTGAATTCTCCAAATTGCCCCATATAGAGTGTCTGTGTGAGTGTGTGTGTGCCCACCCTGTCCTGGGTCTATCTGCCCAGCGCCCGAGACGTTCTCCCCTGGATGAGAATGAGGAACCCTCCCCTGCGACCCTAATAGAGGATAAAGTGGAAGATAAGGAATGAATGAATTAATATATATAAACATTCATTCGTTATCTTCCAATTGATCCTGTACTGCGGTGGCTGTCCCGTGGGGTTCCTCCGGGTTCTTTGTTTTCCACCCACAGTTTAAACACATGGATTCAAGGTCAAATGAATGCTCCAAATTGCCCCATACAGTTTGTGCTTGTGCCCGATATCCTGGGTGTATCTGCCCAGTGCCCGACACGCTCTCTGATTGGACATGGGGTTAGGGTACAACATTAACCCTCAACCCCCCCCCCCCCGACAACCCTAGTAAAGAAATAAGCTGAAAATAAAGGATGAGTGGATAAAGCATATACAAACGTTAGCGTGCACTGTCGCCCTCTGGTGGCCAAGCGCGGCGCTACTCTAACATTATAAAAAAAAGTTTGAATAAATCAAACCAACGTTTACATTAAGGCACGCAGACGTGATATTTGAGGGAGAACATGCCAACCACACATCCAGGAACCAGTCCACCCCAAGCCTGAAACAGATGATGATTTAATATCATAAACACTTTCTAATTATCGTCGTTATATTAATGAGTCCTGAGCAGCGGGACTGAAATGAGACGCGTCACGGCGAGACGTTCAGCAGATTTATTATCATCACACGTTTAATTCAAACGTTTACAGAACGTGAGGAACACATCGCTCAGGAGAAACATCTCCGTGGGTCCAGAGTTCGACGGGGACGTGGCCGCTGCGCTTCCTCTGGACGTCCCGCACCGCCATGGCGCCGCTGGCTCAGTCCTTACTCTCGTAATTGTGTTTGATTTGTTTCCAGAGTTTCTAAGGACAATAAAGAGAGGCAGACACTCCGATCAATTCATCTGCTACAGAAGAAAGAAACAAAGAGCGTGAACAACAAATCAGAAGATTCGAGAATAAAAGTCCCTTCAAGTTATTTTGGGATAAGTGTGAAGATCGTTCTCATTGCGCTGATTCATCAGCTCTCACGGATCTGGAAAAGCTTTCTATAATATCGTGGAAGCCGCCTGCGGTTAATTATTATTAATTCCATTCCTCAGACGATGGGTTATGAGGTCAGACACCGATGAAAGACTCAAACGCCTTCAAAATCCCAAACGTGAAGGATGGGGTTGAGTTCAGGACTCTGTGAGTGCAACTGGGTGGAGAGTAATCCACCAACCCCCAAAACACCCCCACCATCACACAAGGTGGTGGAGCTGTCAGGTGTGTAGTGGAGTGTACAGTGAGTGGATACAGGGTTTCAACTCAACACACACCGACACAGCTGCACCACCATGTCAGTGTGACTGCAGTACTGAGCATCATCCACCACCTTAATGACCCCTGCTCTGCCCATGGTCCTCATCGTTACACATCGACCCACACAGAGCACAGCAGTCAAAGTCCAGGCCCACGAGATCATTTTACATTTAATAATAATCTGTTATTATAATTATTATTATAATTATTATTATAATAATTATTATTAATGACCCGGCGATAAATCATGTTTGTACTGTGTTCTTATTTAAACAGAATTATTTAAAGTTTCCAAAACCGTTCAGGAGCAAAGAGAACCCCATGTTTTATTTTTTTTGTTGTTGTTCAAAGTTAAGCTTATGGCTAAATGGCGCGGTGGCTTAGTGGTTTGGCATGTTCTCCTCTCAGCGCTAGGGATTCCCGGTTCGAATCCCCATCTGGGTGGAGTTTCCATGTCCTCCCCGTGTCCACGTGAGTTTCCTCCGGGTTCTCCGGTTTCCTCCCACAGTTCAAAAACAGGGATCAAGGTGAATTGAGTTCTCCAAATTGCCCCATATAAAGTGTGTGTGTGTGAGTCACTGAGCTACCCCCCCCCCCACTTGAAGGAATCTAACAGACTACAGAGTGTAACTGCAGAACTATAGGAGGGTGAGGTGTCTCAGCGTCTCACTTTAAACCTGATGATGATGATGAAGAGTCTACACTTTAAACCTGATGATGATGATGATGAAGAGTCTACACTTTAAACCTGATGATGAAGATGATGAAGAGTCTACACTTTAAACCTGATGATGATGATGATGAAGAGTCTACACTTTAAACCTGATGATGATGATGAAGAGTCTACACTTTAAACCTGATGATGATGATGAAGAGTCTACACTTTAAACCTGATGATGATGAAGATGAAGAGTCTACACTTTAAACCTGATGATGATGATGAGTCTACACTTTAAACCTGATGATGATGAAGAGTCTACACTTTAAACCTGATGATGAAGATGATGAAGAGTCTACACTTTAAACCTGATGATGATGATGAAGAGTCTACACTTTAAACCTGATGATGAAGATGATGATGAAGAGTCTACACTTTAAACCTGATGATGATGATGATGATGATGAAGAGTCTACACTTTAAACCTGATGATGATGATGAAGAGTCTACACTTTAAACCTGATGATGAAGATGATGAAGAGTCTACACTTTAAACCTGATGATGATGATGATGAAGATGAAGAGTCTACACTTTAAACCTGATGATGATGATGAAGACGCTGCCATTTCTATAGAAAGCACCCGGATTAAACCTCAGTAAAGGGTTAAACCCGCGTCGGTTCTCGGTGTTTGATTAATTAATTAACACGTGGTTAATTAACGGATTAATTAATGCCTCGGGATCGGGGGCGTCCTCCGCCCGCTGTAAGGTCAGCTTAGCTTTAGCCGCCGAGCTAACGGAGCGGACACTCACCCCGCGGTTAATGCTCTCGAACAGCGCGTCTCCTCCCTGATCGAACACCCGCTCGAACAGCACGGCGCCCACCACGATGGTGACCGCGAAGGTGGACGTTCTCCTGAACAGCAGGTTATACAGGCTCCGCGTCAGCGCCATGATGCTGCGGCCTCCGTCTGCTCCGAATGAGGCGGGGATGGGCGAGCTCAGCCAATCAAAACACAGGGACGCGCGGGAGGCGGGGACAGGGCGAGAGCGTGTCTAATCAAAACACAGAGAAGCGCGGGAGGCGGGGACAGGGCGAGAGCGTGTCCAATCAAAACACAGAGAAGCGCGGGAGGCGGGGACGAGACGAGAGCGTGTCCAATTGAAACGGAGCGACTTAAAAGAGGCTGAGACGGGGCAGGCGTGCATCCAATCAAAACGGGGAGGCTTGCAGGAGGTGGGGACAGGGCAAGCACGTCCAATCAAGGCAGAATGACTTAAACAGACAGAGACAGAGCGAGCGCTCATCCAATCAGAACAGAGCAACTCAGGAAGGCGGGGCCAGTATGAGTGTGCGTCCGTTAAAAACAGAGCCGATCTGAAACACGCGGCTGTCCACCGCACTCCAAAATAAAAGTTCCGTGACGTTTTGGGGACTTTTATGAGATCTGTTATAAATAAAAAATATAATAATTTAAGGCGTTACAGTGGCATGTTAGCATGTTCTCCTCTCAGTGCTGGGAATTCAGGTTGGGTGGAGTTTCCATGTCCTCCCCGTGTCCGCGTGGGTTTCCTCTGAATTCTCCCGTTTCTTTGCACAGTCCAAAAACATGGATCAAGGTGAATTGAGTTCTCCAAATTGCCCCATATAGAGTTTGTGCGTGAGTAAGTGTGTGTCCAGTGATAGGTTGTCCCCCTGTCCTGGGTGTATCTGCCCAGCATGGGGAACACCCCCCCCTGTGACCCTAATAGAGGATATAAGGTGGGAGATAATGATGAATGATGTTACATTTGCATTTGGTCATTTATTAGATGCTTTTATCCAAAGCGACTTAAAAGGTGAACACAGGGTTCATCACAACGTCCCTGCAGCAGTGAGGGTTAAGGGTCTCGCTCAAGGACCCACACTGGTCACTTCAGTGGAGCTGGGATTTGGGACATTTGTTTTAATTACATTAATGATGACGTCTCTGTAGGTTTACCTCATAAATTGTCTGGTCAGATGTTTGAAGTCCATCCATTATCTTCAGCTTCATCCTCTATGAGGGTTGAGGTGGGGGGGGGGTTACCCCATGCCCATCCAGGGGAGAACGTTTCAGGTGCTGGGCAGATTCACCCAGGACAGGGGGGCAATCTATCACTAGGCACACGCTCACTTACACAGACACACTCTACATGGGGCAATTTGGAGAACTCAATTCACCTTGATCCTCGATTTTGGACTGTGGGAGGAAACCCACGCGGACACGGGGAGAACATGGAAACTCCACCCAGATGGGGATTCGAACCGGGAATCCCTAGAGCTGAGAGGAGAACGTGCCACCCACGAATGATTTTCAAATCATTCCTTTAAACAACATCCAGCTGAAGTAAATATAATGAACGTAAGTTAATTATGTCACAAGCGGATTAAATATGCAGAAATATCTTAATTAGACATTTTTCCCTCACTGTAATTACCGAGCCGCTCGTGCTCGTGCTCCCCCCCTCTTTATTGAAGCGAATGGTACAGTCCGCTTCACCCGGTAGATGTTACCACGTGACCGCTTCTGCTTCCTTTCCTGTAGCGGCCGCTGAGAGACATGGTGAGCCCGAACCCGAGCTTCAGCATCCGACGCCATCCCGCCGTTTAACACCGAGATCCCGCCGCAGCGGCCGCCCCGCCGCCGCAGCACACACCCGGCACCCACCCGGCGGCGCGGCGCGGCGCGATGGAGGCGTTTAAACGGCCGGACGGGGCATCTGCGCTGCGGCTCCGTCCCGCTGACGTTACGCTCGCCTCTAATTTAATCTGCTCATCTGAGATCGGATTAAACGCGCGGTCACGTGATTCATCGGCCTCTTTAATCTCACGAACGCGTTTTAATCGCTCGCTTTGCTCTTTAGTTCGTTTTTAACGGTGAGGCGTCGCGCTAACGAGCTACAGCTAACTAAACGGAAACGCGGAGCATGTACGATTAAATCGATAACCGCGATTTAATTCGATTATTTAATTAATAACTAACACACCGAGCGATTTTAATACTCGTTACAGAGTTCATAGTCCGCGTTATCAATGAGACGTGTGACACGTGAGACTGGTTTCATTGCAATTACAGAATAAAAGTTCTGCTTAAAGGACCAATATGTAACTGTTGTATAGATCTAAAATTCGTTCGTTAGTTTTTAATGGTGAGGCGTCGCTAACGAGCCACAGCTTAACTGTAAACGGAAACGTGGAGGGTTTACGATTAAAACAATAACAGCAAATTAATTGGTTTCTAATAGCACACGGAGGATTATTAATACTTGTTAGTGTTATTAATGAGACGTGCGACACCTGGTTTCATTGCAACTACAGAATAAAAGTTCTGCCTAAAGGACCAATATGTAACTGTTGTATAGATCTATAATTCGTTCGTTAGTTTTTAATGGTGAGGCGTCGCTAACGAGCCACAGCTTACTGTAAACGGAAACGTGGAGGATTTACGATTGAAACAATAACAGTGATTTAATTAGTTTATAATAACACACTGATGATTAATACTCGTTATAGTGTTATTAATGAGACGGGCGACACCTGGTTTCATTAAAATTACAAAATAAAGGTTCTGCTTAAAGGACCAATGTGTAACTGTTCTATAGATCTAAGTGTTCTTCGTATTAATAACCTGTAGAATGCGCGTGATTGATATGATGTCTATAAACCTTTAAATGGCCCGTGCCGTTGTTGGATGTTTAATTAATTAATGTGCGTTGCTCCCGACGTGTAGAATCAGAATCGTCTTTATTCTCATTATAATTTTCATTACAATGTAATTTGGGTGCAACGCCGAAGGTGCTGTAGTAAAGAAACATGAACAAAATAAAAACCAATGCAGTACTCTGTATGAGTAAATTTAAGTACAAAGGCATAATGTATTCAACCATATGAGAACAGCTCCGCCTCTTTACGTGACTTATTCACAATAATGCACAGCCTCGGCATCGATTTTATAAAACACTAATAATAAAATACGGTTTGAGTCAGAAATCCGTTTATTGAAAACAAAATCGTTAATAATCTGATCTTCCACCATGTGGTCTGGTCTGTTTATTAAAGTGATCGCTGAGTAATAGGATTCCGGTTTCTCTAACCAACATACTGCCATCTCCTGGCTAAATTATAAATACGGTTTATAAAAACGGTGTAGCAGGTTTAGTTTATATTAATAATTTAAATAATGTATATCACACACTGATACAAATGAAGTGCTCGGGGGGGGGGTGTTATTGTCTATGATGTCACGGCTGGACACAAGGCTCAGCCAATCAGATTTTAAGTTGGGAGCTACTGGATTTACATTAAAACCTTGCTGTGATTTGTATTTCAGGCAAAGATCAAGGCCAGAGACCTGCGTGGCAAGAAGAAGGAGGAGCTGCTCAAGCAGCTGGATGACCTGAAGGTGGAGCTGTCCCAGCTCCGCGTCGCCAAGGTGACCGGTGGAGCGGCCTCCAAGCTTTCAAAGATGTAGGTAGCCGGCGTCGTGTAGCTAACACTCTGAGGATTAAGACCTCATAGAGATTTACAGGAACCATAGTGTGAAGAACCAGCCTTGAAACCTGAAGGTTCCTGGTTCGGTTCCCGGTCCCGACAAGCAGTACCCAAGTGCCCTTGGGCAAGGCCCCTAATGCCAAGGGCTGCCCATGGGCACTATGTACAGGGCTGCCCACTAGGGGTCTCTCGCAGTCTGGCCATTGGATTCTGAGGTCACAATTCGGTTCAGAATCGTTTTTTCAGTTCAAAAGCTCTTTAAATTTAGTTTAAACGATGTGATTAAGGAGATGAGACGACGATGTGAACCGATAGAACATTCGTTTAGAACAATACGTTCAGCTTCCGTCCTGCATCACAGCTTTTTACTTAAATTTAGATTTAAATAAAATAAAATAGGATTTGCACTAAATTAAAACGAGCAGCGTTGTGTTCGCTGAGCCGCACGGCTTCTTAAAAAAAATCCAGCAATGAACAAATTATTATAAATATATATTAATACAAAAGGTTTAGCAAATCTTTAAAACTCATTTTTAATCCATTATCTTCAGCTTTATCCTCTATCAGGGTCACGGGGGGGGGGGGGGGGGTTCCTCCATGCCCATCCAGGGGAGAACGTCTCGGGCGCTGGGCAGATAGACCCAGGACAGGGGGGCAATCTATCTCTGGACACACACACACTCTATATGGGGCAATTTGGAGAACTCAATTGACCTTGATCCATGTTTTTGGACTGTGGGAGGAAACCGGAGAACCCAGAGGAAACCCACGTGGACACGGGGAGGACATGGAAACTCCACCCAGATGGGGATTCAAACCGGGAATCCCTAGTGCTGAGAGGAGAACATGCTAAGCCACCGTGCCACCCTAACATTTAAAGATGAAATCGTGCGTGGGGGGGGCGCTTCCCTACGAGGGGAGCTGGTTAACATGCGTGCTGTACGGCGGCTGCGCAGATCCTTAATGCGATGTGCAGTACGCTCGGCAGGGGGCGCCAAAAAATAAAGCTTCTTGTGGATTTTGAATCGATTCCGAATCGCCTGGACTATGAATCGTGATTCATTGAAGAATCAATTTTTTTGGGGCTCACTGTGTGTGTCTGTGTGTGTGTGTGTGTGTGTGTGTGTGTTCCAGACGCGTCGTGCGCAAGTCCATCGCCCGAGTTCTTACGGTCATCAACCAAACACAGAAGGAGAACCTGAGGAAGTTCTACAAGGTGAGTGTGACCCGCCTTCACACCGTTCACATCCACCCGTAGTCCGCCCCCTAAAGGTGGGGGTGCCGTTCGGCTCGCTAACTTCGGTTTCTGGTTCTCATGTGTTATGAATGATGAGACTATAGAAGGTTATAGTATATAGTAGTGTATATATACACTATAGTAGGCTCCGTAGCTCCGCTCTGATTGGCCGATGAGTCTACACTGTTTTTGTTTGCGAGACAATCACCCAGCGCCGTCCCTGCGCCGGTGGGATGCGCGTGAATGCTGTCTTGCTACAGTAACCACGACCGCGCGCAGCAGGGTCTCCGAGACGTCTGTCTGCTGCGCCCGGCCTACACCCCCCCCCCCCCATTCACCCGCGCCTGGTGATCGGGGTCAGTTAGGATCGTTAGGATGTCATGACAAAAGCAGCCTTCCCCAAACTGTTGGCCCTCACGTCCCGGTTCTGTTTCAGGGTAAGAAGTACAAGCCGCTGGACCTGAGGCCCAAAAAGACCCGCGCCATCCGCAGGCAGCTGACCAGACACGAGCAGAGCCTCATGACCAAGAAGATGCAGAGGAAGTCCCGCCTCTTCGCCATTCGCAAGTTCGCGGTCAAGGCCTGAGGCGCCGCCGGGTTTTCATGTTTAATAAAGGAGATAAAAAACATCCACCCTCTGACCTCCACTCATTGACCTGAACCATCCGAACGTGACCCACCGTCACACAGGGCTGCATGCTCCTCCACCCACCGTCACACAGGGCTGCATGCTCCTCCACCCACCGTCACACAGGGCTGCATGCTCCTCCACCCACCGTCACACAGGGCTGCATGCTCCTCCACCCCACCGTCACACAGGGCTGCATGCTCCTCCACCCCACCGTCACACAGGGCTGCATGCTCCTCCACCCACCGTCACACAGGGCTGCATAATGTATTGTAAGTGAGTCAAGTTCATTGCAGATGAGTTTTATTGGGTGAATCGAATGCAGAGTCGTTTGAGATGACTCGCCGTTTTAAAAGGCTGGACCGATGGGTGAGTGGAACCTCCTCTTGTCCACCAGGTCCAGCTGGTCAGAGCCGCTGGTCAGCAGAGAGCCGCTGGAGCTGAAGACACACCCGTAGGCGGAGTCCCTGTGACCCTGCAACACACAGACCGTCGACTCGCCCCGCTCATGGACTTTGTAGTTCTATAATCCATCAGAAACTAACAGTGAAGATGGACTACAGTCTGTAATTATAGAACTACAAAGTCCATCTGTACAGGAAGTGGGAGGGGTTAAGTAAAGATCAAAGCTTCTCCACTCACCCGTAAGCTTTTCACACACCGGCCGTTTGATAAGTCCCAAATTTTAACCTGCAACGAGGAAGAAGAGCGCTGCTGAACACCCAGCCCCTGTGTGTGTGTG
>JAFMOD010000625.1:22528-33594 GCA_019802435.1 Corydoras maculifer
ATATAGTATATACACACACATACATACATATGTGTTTACACACAAGTAGGCGAAAGGAAATAATTATGCCATATAATAACAATAACAACATGTGCGCATGTGATATCATGTCATAATCTTCACCCACTCTGTTTGGTTTGACATGAGATGGTGAGAATTGCTATATAAACCAAACACTAAAGTAATTTGTTTAAACTCATTGTTTGTTTTTTTCTCTTTAGGTAACATAAAGAGTAAATCTCGCACTTCAACAGAATCTCAAATTCTGACAGCAGAGACGTTCTTACAACTCACCAACATCAGACAACGTTCGCAAAATGCTTTTACTGACATACTGTTTAGAACCATGTCTGCTACTTCATTGTAGAACCACCATCATTGTCATAATCATCATTATCGCCATCATCAAGTTCATCAAAGAAGTTTAACTCCCACACAGTGAAATTACTTTAAATCTGTGATATTATTACGATTTAGACTTTTTTATAGTTATAGAATAACTCATATTTTACTTGTTTCATAAAGACTGGAAAATCCACCATATTGACAGAAGTATTGGGATACCTACAACTATTTTGACATCCTATTGTGATTCTCATCATTGCATTCTTTAGAAAAGCTTTCCACATGAATTTGTAGTGTGACTGTGGAATTTCTAACTATTCATCGAGTAGACATTTGGACAAGAGACTGTGCTTCACCGTCTGTTCTAGTTCCGAAGGTGTTTAATAAGGTAGAGATCAGGACTGCACACTAACCTTCCATGCAAACAGGCTACATATCAGGGCCTTCCCTAAACTGTTCCCACAATGTTGTGAGCATGCACTCGTCCAGATTACTTAGCAAAAGGGAAATTGGACATACTAAAACCTCTGAATTCTTAACTTATGTTCATATGGTGTTGGGTTTTACTTTTGTAGAGTAGGGAAGGTTTAGTAAAGTTTATATATAACAAGAAAAAAGGACACTACACTACAAGCTGACATACAGCATATTGAATTGCAAATTTATTGATTGATCTTCAGATTAATGATATCATTTCCTGAGTACCGGGACTTTACCAGGAGATCATTTAAGAGACATGCAGATAAAGAAAAAAGGAAACTGCTCTGACATGCATGTTTTTTATTCCTCTTCTGTTTGCACATATTTGAATGCACTTTAGTTTTTTTATGTACCGTATGCGAGTGTGTGTGGGGGGGTGGAAATATATAGCTGTACAATATCACCGATCATATCAAGTTTTTGAAGGATCTCTCATGTGGGACTGGTCTCTGTGATCTCTGTATAAAGGACTGTAATGTAATTGCAGCTAGCGCATGAGCCCTGACGTTCCAAATGTTCAAAATCCTTTTGGGTGTGATTATTATGAGTTTCTTTATAGAATGGGTTACATGTTATACACTGTACAGATGTATAGTCACTGAAACATGTTAAATAATATGCCTATCCCGATTTGTCTGTGGGTCGATTTTTATTTAAACAAGCTGAGGTCAGTTCAGATTGGATGGAAAGGGCAGCACTGCTGTGTCCAAGTTACATGTACCATGAACACAAACTACATTTACATTTGGTCATTTAGCAGAAGCTTTTATCCAAAGTGATTTACAAGAGTCCCAACTTGTTTGGGGTCAGAACACAGGGTTGATACAGCACCCTTGGACCAGGCAGGGTAAAAGGCTTTGCCTAAGGACCCACATTGGTAACTTCAGTGGACCTGGGATTTGAACCCACAACCTTCATATTGATAGCCCAGCACCCTGAGCTACCATGCCCCCTACCTCATCCACCATGTCAGTGTCACTGTAGTGCTGAGACTCTTCTACCATCCAAGTCGTTTCTGATCAGTGGTGGTCTTGCTCATATGGGTCATTAACAAAGATGGACTCCAGTGCTACAAAGTGCATCTGTACAGGATGATGTGTGTATCACAGGATAGTTTCACTTACTATGCAATTAACAGCATGTTTTTGACTGGGGAACTTGTAGTGGAAACCTATGCTGACAACAGAAGAACATACAAACTGCCCAGGAACCTAACCCAGTGTTCTGAGATGTCTGTCCTTGGGTGAGTTCAAAATACTAATTTGCTGCCTGATGTAAAAGTGTGTTGTAATGGAATAATGACTCCCAGAGTGTATTGCACTGAGTTGGGCTACAATCCCACAGCAACCCAAATTAGAATTAAAGATTTAGAAAGAAAAATATTATTAATAACGTATCTGATGTAAAACGTTCTCATCATGCCTTTAGTATCCTGTAAACAACGTTTGTGCACACTGAAGATTTAGCACCACCACCAACCCCATGAAACTAACTTCACAAAGTAGAGCCATAAGGTAGATAGTGTTGAAAACCTCCAGCAGCACAACACACACAGAAAAACCACCACGTCTGTATCACTGCAGTACTGAGAATCATCCACCACTCAAAAAGTACCTGAGTGACTACTGACCTACAAAATTAAGGGAACTTTCCTGTAACTAACTGTGGAAGCCCATCTATATAATAAGTCTGATAAAATAGTAGCATTAGGTAATAAGTGTTTTACATAGTATAACACTATTGCTTTTTTAATACTCGCATGTAGATAATACGTGACTGAAGTGTAAAATGAATTTAAAATCACAAATTGTAATAAAGCAAAAACAAGGCCGCCCGAACAGGGACTTGAACCCTGGACCCTCAGATTAAAAGTCTGATGCTCTACCGACTGAGCTATCCGGGCTCTGAGAAGTCCGCCCGCAAGCTCTTACTTTAATGCAAATGCTAAACTAAAGCATTTATAAGATTTTTTGGAGCGTTTTGATTTGTTTTTGTTATCGCACGGATATTTAAACACCACAAAGTACACCACAGTTTATTTCACGTTTATGTAAGTTTTGTACAAATTGCAAGAAAATCCTTTGTAGGTCGAAAAAATATCGAATTTCCTTACACATGCAGACGCATTTTCATACAAACCAAAGTTTTTCCTTCATGGAAAGATTTTTGAAAACTATTTTCGTATTGGTTAAACAATGTTTCTAAAAGGCAGCGACTTGTTTCTGTTCAGATAACATTGTGATTTATGGTCTCAGATTTTAGAAGGATTACGGTAGTGACTGGACTCGTGGTAAACATTTAAATACTACCCAATAAAATTCTAATACGACGATTATTCACTTTAAAGTCAGTCACTGGGGATCCAGGTTCGAATCCCAGCCTCGGTGGAGTTTCCACGTTCTCTTTGTGTCTGTGTGGTGTGTGCGGGGGCGGCACGGTGGCTTAGTGGTTAGCGCAAGGGATTGTCGGTTCGAATCCCCATCTGGGCGGAGTTTCCATGTTCTCCCCGTGTCCGCGTGGGTTTCCTCCGGGTTCTTCCTCCCACAGTCCAAAATTGAATCCTCCAAATTGCCCTATATAGAGTGTGTGTGAGTGAGTGTGTTAGTGAGTGTGTGCCCAGCGATGGATTTGCGCCCTGTGTATCTGCCTGGGTGTATCTGCCCAGCGCCTGAAGGGTTCTCCGCTGGGTGGGCATGGGGAACCCCACCGCGACCCTACTAGAGGATAAAAGCGGGAGATAACAAATGAATGAATGGTGTGTCCCGGTCTCCGGTTTCGTCCCACAGTCTGAAAACATGGATTTAAGGTAGGGTGACAAAATGTCCATATTTCCTGGGACATGTCCGTATTTCACATCCTGTCCCGGGTTTTTTTTTTTAAGTGAGGAAATGTCCTGGTTTTTAAATGACCTTAATTGGAACATTAAATTTACAGGCACTAGGGCACTGCGCACAGCGCTGCGTTTCAGTTTGCAACCAACAGGCCGAAGCGCAAGTGTCTGTTTACTGACGATTTATGTTATGTTCCAATAAACTGTCATAAGTCGGCGGTTTTGTTCCAAAATAATTTAATGCGTTTTACTGAATAGACAAACAAGTGTACAGGAGAGCTCTGAGGTCTCAAAGATCCAGCTTCTGTATATAATCTTTAGGTGGGCTGTCCTTTTTCTTTGTGGGTGTGTGAATGGACACTCCATATATGGTGGGGACTTCCTTAGCCCCCAGTTCCACTACTACCTTTACATTACATTACGCTTTTATCCAAAGCGACTTACAAAGTGAGCACGGGGTTAATCACAACACACCTGGAGCAATAAGGGTTAAGGGCCTTGCTCAAGGACCCACATTGGTAACTTTAGTGGACCTGGGATTTGAACGCCCAACCTTCAGATTGATAGCCCAACACCCTAACCACTGAGCTACCGCGCCCTTAAACCTTTAACAAATATTACTTGCCCCCTAAGTCTATATTTATACAGGTCACCCTGCGACCAGTCTTTCTTACTCCTTCTCACGCTCATCCCACACCTGGTCATTCCCTCTGTTCCCTGCAGCCATTCAGCAGTTGTTTAAACTAAATTTAAATGTGAATTACTAAATTTCATGCCAAAAGCAAAGAGCATTATGAAGTATAACAAAAACCTTACAAATAATGCAATTCATGTCTTTTTACGTTCAATAAATTCCAACATTTACAAAAGAGTTTTCTCGCTTTCAGACCGAGTCGAGACAAATGGGAAGCCTTGTGCCCAGTATGCAAAGCAGGCACATATGACCCGGTGTCCAATGGAAATGCAAGGGATCTAAAAAACAACCTGGAAACCGAGAAGCATAAAGCAGCTGTCCAAGGTGAGAGTAGTGCTAGCTCGACAGAACAGACAATATTTAGTTAATTACTGAGGGTAACTGAGTATATGAGTATGTGTTATTTGGAGTTGAGAGTTATTGTTAACTTTTGTTGAGTGAGGGACGTTTAGATGATACATTATTTCTTTCATTGTGCTATTCACTCATTACAGGAAAGGTTAACTTAAGTATTTTAAATAAATTGATCACATGTTTTTGGAGTTTTTGTTGTTGACTTTTACTAAAAAGCATTTTTAATAAACCAAATGTAAATATGTTATTGTAGGATTAAGTGGGCTTATGTTAAGTGAGTGCATGCCATAGTGCATGTACCCCTCCCTCCCCCCTCCGGCTCCAATGTGTCCTGGTTTTCCCAAATGAAAATATGGACACCCTATTCATGCTCAAAATGCCCCATATAGAGTGCATTTGTGTGAGGTCAGCAATAGATTAGCACCTGGTCCTGTGTGTATTTGCCCAGCGAGCCCAGTGAACACCCCCCATGACACTAGTAGAGGATTAAGCAGAAGATAATTAATGAATTTGAATGGTTCATGTCTACATTTACTAATATGGGGCATATTGGAAGCAAAAGCTGGTAGCTCAGAGGGTAGGGTCTTGGGCCATCAATCACAAGGTTGTTGGTTCAAATCTCAGGTGCACTGAAGATATCAAGGTGGGTCCTTGAGCAAGGCCTTAACCCTCATTGCTTCAGGGATGCTGTACCAACCCTGTGCTCCAATTCCAACCAAGTTGGGATATTTGTAATGCGCTTTTAAAAAAAGGATTTGTTAAATGTTAGTCAAAACCAATACAGCCGGACAGCATTGGTTTTCCAGAAATAAGATAAGATGGAGACCATTTATCCATCAGCATGTAATTGGAACATTGAGGGGAGGACAGAGAGGACATTTGTTTGGGCCAACTGTAAAGTTTCATGTTTATTCTATTGTATTATTCAAACAGTATGAAATCAGTTACATAATGAATTACCAAATCTGTAAAGGCATAAACTTTTAACAGTTTGCATGTTTGTCTGAGGCCATATAGATAGCTGCTTAGGCCTGAGAGCCATGACCAAATACAGTATTAACATAGCATGAGATGGAGCCAGATGTCAAGAAAGGAATCTATACTTTTTCTTTTAGGTCGACTCAGAAAAGAAAGCTTAGATCTCATAATGTTGTAATTCATCTTAACTGAAATGTCTCAACTTGAACTTTTGTCTATTCAGTAAAACATTAATAATTTTTGGTGTACTGCTCAAGATTATTGATAGCACTCTCACC
The DNA here is from genome assembly GCA_019802435.1 of Corydoras maculifer. Taxonomy (NCBI): domain Eukaryota; kingdom Metazoa; phylum Chordata; class Actinopteri; order Siluriformes; family Callichthyidae; genus Corydoras; species Corydoras maculifer. Next base: position 28,488 of record JAFMOD010000625.1, read on the forward strand.
GCTTCACATTTGTATAAATGCATGATACACAGATCCATTTTTTTTATAAACTGTTTTTTATAAATCTGGCAACTAGATGGCTGTATTTCCCACCAATTCAGTGTTCACCTAACAACTGGCCTGAATCACAAAGACCAGTTGATCAACAACGTTGCTGTCAATTAAAGCTTTTATGAATTAAACCTTGTTTTTTTTATTACAGTGCATATTTGTTACCATTTTATTAAAGCAATAAGACACTCAAGCTTGTGTATTACTGTGAATAAGTCACTGAAAAGAGTTGTAACTGCACCGCTGTGAGTTGTGCCTAACATCTCTTACCCGTGATTTATTCACAATAATGCACGCCCTCTCGTGCCTTATTGCTTTACATAACCCATCCAAAATCAATCAGCACATGACTGGATTATTAAAATATTTATTCAAGTACATAGAAAAATTATGCAGTTTAATAAAATGAAATTTTAAAAGGCATACAAAATAAACTTGTTCAATACAACCCTCTACAGATTCCAGTACAAATGTAGATCAGGACTGTGAGAATATTTACAGGACCGTGGTGCTAATAAACACATTCAGGTGGACGATTTAAAAAGATGCATAAAAATATCAACTGTAATAAAATATCAGAGACGCTGAACAAAGACTGGCAACAGAATCCTGATTCAGCGCGGACCGAATGTTCATCGATCAGATTTTCTAGGAGAGGACACCACGGCTGGAGAACCTGTCAAGGGGAGATATAGTATAGTTATAGTATAGTAAAGTTAGAGAGGAGAACGATCACCACCTTTCACCCACTGATCACAGTCTGATCTGCACCCATGTGGTAAACGCCAGAGTTAAATGTGACTGAAAACACAAGGAGGTGAGCTCATCGCTCCAGCAGTGACTCCAGCCTTCACTCACCTACCAGCCTGGAGTAACCTGGCAATAAATAACACAGCCAGGTTCTATTCACAAACAACCAGCTGTGTCGAAAATCCATGGAAACAGGGAGAGTCTGCCTCCGCACTTCTCGATAGACTGCAGGATGGGAGGGATCATGATAAGAACCAACAGTGAGACATCCTGCATGTTTAAAGCCTCCTCTGATGGGTCTTGTGTAATCAGTCACAGATACTCCGTAAGTGATACTTAGACCAAGATAATGTAATGATATTCATATTCTTAACCATATATACACTCCATCTCATGCTATGTTAATACTATATTTGGTCATGGCTCTCAGCCCTAAGCAGCTATCTATATGGCCACAGACTACATTATTGACTCCTTTGTCTGTATACTTGTAATCCATATAAACTTTCACTCATCATCTACATAGAAGGACATTGTAGTTCTACAATTACAGTCTGCAGTTTATCTTTTTCCTTTATATACTTGTAGTCCTTTTTACACTGTTCTCGGACGATCAGAACCCCCTTAGAGCAGGTAGTACAAGGGGGGCTGGCTAATTGTCCAAGTGCAGTGTTTAAAAACTCCAGCAGCACTGCTGTGTCTGATCCCATCATACCAGCACAACACAAATAATTCCTGTTCTGTGGGGATTCTGAGCACATAAGAAAAAGGTAAAGGGGACTAAAAGTGTGTAAAGAAACAGAGGAACTACATCGTCCATCTATATGTACAAACAAGGAGTTTTACCTAACAAATTGGCCGGGGAGTGTATACTGTTTGGTACCAGTTAAAAAGCAAAGTCTCTGTTAAACGTCTTTTCTTTTACCTGGCCGAACGGCACCCAGGCGATGCTGAACAGACTCCAGGTGATGAATGTATTCAGCCAGGGAGCGTTCCGGCTCCTGAGAGGGAGTGAGCGTGCGCTCAGAGGAAGCCATGAAACTGCTGGGGTGACCTCTAAAACATGGGTGTAAAATAAATAGGGGGAAAAAAAAGACAGTTACAAAAGGTGCAATAACAAAAAGCCCTTTAAAAGAGGAAAAGTGCGACATCTGGTGGCTATCTAACAGATTGCAAGCAGCTCCCCATATCCATTTAAGTACTTTAAAGACTTTAAAAAAATACTTCACTGAATTTCACTTTGAATGTAGTTTGCATGCATTTACAGTGTAAATGTGAGGCTGAGACATGGGTTATGGTTGACATATGCATAACAGAAGACCAAACACTGTACAGTACTTTCATTTTGGTGTGTGAAAGACTAATGATACAGAAACCTTTTATGACAGCCTTTCTGCAATCTTTATAAATGAAATAATTCACTAGTAAACAATAAAATGCCTGTTCATCTTTTGAGTCCTGTTTTCTGTCATTGGTAAATAAGAATTGTAATTTTACACTAATAATAAAATAGTGTACAGAAACAGATTCTTCATAAAAACCTCAGGTTTAAACCTTTATATACACTACTGAACCAAAAAAACCCAACCTTTTTTTTTACTGAACTTTGCTTTGATATTTTTGCTTGTATCCTGTTTACATTACAATTAGTCATTTAGCAGATGCCTTATTTTTATCCAAAGTGACTTAAAATTATCCCAACTTGAACACTGGGATAATACAGCCATCATGGAGCAATGAGGGTTAAGGGTCTTGCTCAAGGCCCACATTGGTAACTTCTGTAGACATCCTACCCTAACCACTGAGCTACCAAACCACTGGTTGCACTGTAGGTAAAATTATTATATTAAAGTTGGCGAGAGAACTACATGTTTAAAAGAGGTTTATATCTGTGAAGCAGTTTATGTTTGTGTTTTTGCACTTTATTTGACTGACAAGATGAGTGAAGAACTTTGCCTCAAAATTAAAATGCCACTTTCTTTTATAGTGAGAGCATGAATATTTTCTTCCACAAACTCAAAATGCATTTGCTTTTATTAATGTTCATGTTCTGTTTGGGGAAATGCAGGTTACAGTGAGTGTTTTACATTTGTGCTCTTTACTGTGCGTTTGGTCGTTTGGGTGTACTACAATCAAGTTTTCGCCATACTATTTGCTGGAATGTGTTTAATAAAAGAGCAATTTCTTTGAAAATGGCATTCTGTGTCTTTAGTCTTTTTTCTATGCTGATTCGACAATACTAACATGATGTGTGTAAATAGGTTTCAATATAAAAGCCTAAAAAAAAAAGATTAACCCTAGTATATCTCGATGACCTGTCCAATGGAAAAGTAGATCACAGGCCAGAAAAGTGTGGGCACCACTGGGTTAGACAAATGGGGAACCGTTGTCCACATGATTTAAAAAAATTACTTAATTAAATAAATTTGGGGCAGTACGGCGGCTTAGTGGTTAGCACATTCGCCTCTCAGCGCTAGGGACTCCCGGTTTGAATCCCCATGTTTAAATTGTCCCATATAAAGTGTGTATGTATGTGTGTGTGTGTGAGTGAGTATGTGCCCACTGTATGGGCATGGGGAAGCCCCCTATATAGGATAAAGCGGAAGATAATGGATAGATGGATGGGGTGGCATGGTGATTTAGTGGTTAGCATGTTTTCCTCTCAACACTAGGGATTCCCGGTTCGAATCCCAATCTGGGTGGAGTTTCCATGTTCTCCCCGCGTCCACGTGGGTTTCCTCCGGGTTCTCTGGTTTCCTCCGACAGTCCAAAAACATGGATCAAGGTCAATTGAATTCTCCAAATTTCCCCATATAGAGTGCGTCTGTGTGGGTGAGTGTGTGCCCAACGGTGGATTGGCGCCCTCTCCTGGGTGTATCTGATCAGCGCCCGAGATATTCTCCCCTGATGGGCATGGAGAACCCCACCCCCCCACAACCCTAATAGAGGATAAAATGTAAGATGGATGGATGGACATAAATTTGAATCTTTTGAGTCATGGTAGCACAATACTATAACCTGTTTTTTTTGTAGATCCCAAACTTTTTACTGTAACCCGTTTTTTTTGTAGATCCCACACTAATTGTAAGGCATCTCTCATGCACTTTCAGAACAGACATACTCTTCAGATTAAATTTAAAAAAAAGGCTTTCTCTCCATGTAAGGCATGAGAGTCAACCAGTTACTGTTACCCACAAACAATTATAATGATGTCATTTAAGGTCCCAGTAATAAAGTCAAATTTAATTAACACTGAAGCTTTAAATGATCTATATTCAAACTACAGTAAAATGAATCACGTAAAATATTAAACATACATTTAAGAGTTGTTTAAGTATGTTTTCACTGAGCACTATAATAAGAAAATGTGGATCCACACATCTATTCAGCCAAGCATTTAGCAGTGATGCAATGCATAAGTAATAAGCACATTAATGAAATTTTATACTGATTTACCGATTATGCAGTCGGAACGGAGACTTGATCAGGGGCATTACTGGCGAGACTACAGTCCTCTGGGTGAGGATGTGGTCTCGTGTAGGTGGAGAGTTGTATGCTCCAGACTGCTGTGGCTTCAAAACCTCGGTTCTTACAGCTAAAATAATAAAAATAAAACTTGGTTAAAATCTTAATGTAGCTGGGAAGAGTTACATTTACAAGTGCTGGGAAGGGCTCTAAAAAACCCTCTTCTCCCCTCCGGCCTAATCAGGAGAAGAGGCTTGAAAACTTATGACTTAAAGTAATGCATAATAGTAAATTAACCATTGACCTTTAATGAAAAAAAAGAAACATTTGGCCTTTGAAGGTTTAATGACAGATTTATCACGTCCTGAGTAAAATGTTTAACTCTTCACATCCTCACCTGCACTGTGAACCACAGCACCTCCTACCGCTGACGATTTTCTTGTTACCCTCTGCCATTTCTTGGTAAGGAATTTTAATCTAAGTTGAAAAACACAGGTAGTTATAAATTTTTAAACCAACTTTTGATATGTTAATACAGTGGGTTGCAAAAGTATTCATACCCCTTGAACTTTTCCATATTTTGTCACATTACAACCACAAACAAATATATTTCACTGGAATTTAATGTGAAAGACCAACACAAAGTGGTATACAATTGTGAAGTGGAATGAAAGTTATACATGAATCAACAATTTTTTTACAAATAAAAAACTGAAAAGTGTGATGTGCAAAATTATTCAGCCCCCCTGAGTCAATACTTTGTGGAACCACCTTTTGCTGCAATTACAGCTGCAAGTCTTTTAGGGTATGTCTCCACCAGCTTTGCACATCTAGTGACTGA